>VACF01000596.1:0-48742 GCA_006891605.1 Pleurozium schreberi
CCAACCTTGTTGGATAAGAAATGGTTAGTTGACACTCATATAAGGCAACTCACCCTAAAGCACTCTCATTGGAAAATTCTGCCTTCATGTATGCATATCAAATCAAAAATATACACCACAAGTACATAGAGGCCAACGAGAGATGAGGGTTGGGGTCCCTTTATAGGAGCTCATCCAAAGTTGTGAGAAGCTAGGGGCTAGCTACTCTCAGCCCTATTGAGGACATGGTCACCCACCAAGAGTCAACTTCCATGTGGACTTGAGTTCTGGTGAAGCTTACCAATGATCAATGGGATTGGAACACTATAAAAAATGAACTTCCATCCCACCGCCCATAGGTGAGCTTTGCCAACCTCTAACTCCAAATGAATGCCTACCCAAAGTTAGACGTTGTAGACAATGAAATTTCTTTATTTGTGAAGTTTTAAATTTTAAATTCACTAGAAAATCAAATATAGATGGATGAGGCTAAATAAGGACCATCTCAGGGCAACCCCAAATGCACTCAATGAGAGAATAATTGTGAAGAATTCAGTGCAATACTGCGATTAAATATGCCACTTTGCAGTATCGAAGTTCTTGGAGAATCCTGATAATGAAGGTCCATTCATTTTTCCAAAAAAAATGTATGAAATTGGTGAATCCATAGGTTGTATAGAACAAGCTAAGCTTGCAATGGGGAGAATGGAGAGAGATGGATGCTTTATGACGCATTTATAATTTGAACTCGAACTGAGAATCCAAATTATCACATCTATTCAAGTTTGGATGTGGATAATACACGGGCTTTGTTTGTAAACATTTATTAGGGGCTAAATTGATTGTTGTTCACAATATACCCTTAATGCAACTTACACCAAGTAAGTTAGACACTTGAAATTCACGTATTATACCATTATGGAGTATTGAACCGCTTATCAAAATACATACCACAAAATCAAAGACACAACAAAGCAAGTCAAGAAATCCCTAAACTTCTTGTCTTTAATGCAAGCACATTTCTAATCCTAATTAATGCAAGCACATTTGAAGATAACACCCTTGAACACACGCTTCCAACATTGATATATCCATTCCATGACAATCATACGAACTACAAATGAACATCAACACTCTATCTAGATTTCCAATGCATGTAACAAACATTTCATATCAAAATCCTCTTCCCAACATACCAATACAAGAAATTAACATTCAATTCCTTGAGCTCACAAATTAAAATGACCTCTTCTCACCAGAATCATTCAAGGTGAAAACCAAAAATATCAAACACTCATTCAAATCATTCAAAACAATAGATGGATTGTACAACCACTCATGGTTATCATGCCATAAACAATACTCAAATACCATCTTTATCAAAACTGTCAGATATATATTTAAACTCCTTAAGCTGTCAATCTGTCATAAACGAAAAAAACAATATCCATAATATCATCGTTAAGTACTCAACCTATATCCTACTCCACAAATAAAAATCTAGAATTAAACAAACTATGTCTATGGATTATTCCACTTTTTAAACTAGTTATAAAAAACACTTATTGAAAGAATACAATTTCATATCCAATAATAAAAAAATCCATATTCTTTCTAATCTAGCATGTACTAGCATTGTTCCCTTTCAACTGCTAATAAACCAAGGCCTTTTTTGTGAAAAATCACTCAAAACTACCATTTCTATAGCAAACAGTAAAAAAATCGGAATTTTTTTTCCAAATCTAAACGTAGGATCTTACACTTGACTAGTATGAGAATGTGTGGAAAACATTTCAAAAATTTTAACTACACAAATTGCAAGATATTTGCGTTTAAAGTGACAAAAACAGGTTTTGCAGTCCATTGCGAGACTAGATTATTTGACTTGGAACGTTCTTAACTTTAATTTTTTGCACTAAAGAGTTTTGAGCTTTAAATTTTTATGGTGTAAAATTGAATTGAGAATCTAGGGGGGGAGAAACTTCAAAGAAACTCAATTCTTATTCTTTAAAAATTGTTAAATAGGAGTAGGTGTAAGATAGAAGGAAAATCTAAATTATTAATATCTCTAAGGTGGAATTAAAATGCACTAATCTCAATGGCGAAATTGTTCTAGCAAGAAAACTAAACCATGTGGAACATTTTTTTCTTAAAATTCTAAAAATTACATTCAAAAATGAATCCTACAACTTATTTTTTCAAAAAGATGCTCTAATTGCCTGAAAAATAACATTGTCCGTAACTTTCTCATAACATATCCAATTGGAATGAATCAATGCTTTCTATGTAAACAAAATTATGAAATATGAGAAAAAATTCAAAAAAAAAAAATTCAAATTTTTGCAACTTTTTTTTGTTGCCTCCTCTCCCTCTTTCTCCCCTATGTTGACTTGTTTTGGGCATAACTTTTGTTCCCGGGCATCGCTTGAGAAAAAAAACTATATTCCCATGAAGTTAATTAGTTTTTCTATCTTCAAAAACAATTTCAAAAAATCAGAATAAAAATTGAGACAAGAAATACATTCCCAAAATCTACCTTGTTCTTTGAAGGGACAAATGGTCCTTTAGAGGTTAATTCAAAACTYATATACAAGGCGTTTATTTAAAAATATTAAAACATTGGATAGAATCTCGCCTAAAACGAGGATGAGTAGTTTGTATATTGCTCATCTATGTCCTTGGAGACTAGTTGTGGGATCCAATGTTTTAACATAGTTTTGAATTTTATGATCTCACAGTTGTTGATTCATCGAGAGTGTTTTCTAGTATAGTTGAAATGGTGCAAATTAATGATATAGTTGAAAGGGAGGAAAAAAGAAGTGACATGCGTCTACCACCACCTCCATGAATTGCAATTTCAAGTCTGTCACTTCTATAAGTCAAATTTTCAAGTGTACCATAAGCATTTCAAGTTGTTCACTACTATCTTGAACAAGATATCTTGGTAGTTTATCATCCTAGTTTCTAATCTATTAGAAAAGACTTAGCAATACTTCAATTTTGGTGCACTCAACAAACCATCATTACAAAGTATATTCCAATATTATAGTTGCTATTGTCAACTTGTTTCTCTTGATATGTTCTTTGCATATAATTTTTTAATTATAAAAAATGTGTGAGTCTTCTTGAAAAAAAATGACATTTTACCACTTTACAAGCTTAAAAATCAAGGACAACCAACTACAATTACAACTTACAACCACTTGAAGTAGGAAGGCTATTGGGTTCTCTAGAAACCTAGCACATCATTCACTAGTGCAAGTGCCTTAAAAATTCAATTTACACACAATCTCAAATCCCGATAATAATCATCATTTCTGCACCTAAAACAAACACCTAATACGACTGCTTAGAATATAGATCTATCCAAAACCAATCCTATAATATTTTATTGCACAAAGTATACATTTTTATGCAAGGATGTTCTCTTTTGCAACCAATTTTTCYTACATCTCATTGATGCTTTCCCCCTTCTTTCAAAGTCCAATTTGTTTGCTTTTGTTAGATGGACAATTGTTCGTTTCCAAAGCACGAGTAGTCCATACAAAAAAACTTCATCTATTAAATTTTTCTAAAATAATTTGTCTGAGAATTTGGCTAGGGCTTGAAAAAGATTTATCCAATTTTGACCACAAGTAAAATATTTAAAATTATGCTTGATATTTATATATGCTTGTTTATATGTATACTTCAAAAAAATTGAAATTGATAATACAACTCAATTGTACTACAAAATCCTCAAAAATTTGGAGGTTAAATTGCACAACTACAGTATTAAAAAACCTCAATAATTGGGAATGACAAAGAGTATGGACCAAATAGCTTACGAGTTAATCATGTAGGGCCCAAGGCACCCTTTCTAGACTCATTTGCGCTCAAGTCGTAGTTGGTCAACAATGCACAAAATCAAATAAACTATACTACTTGTCCTAATTTGGGATTATTGAAGGAACGTAAACTTATTTTATTAATCATTTGCTTTGGTTTCACATGCATCTAGGGACAAATAGAACTTTTAGTGAAATTCAAATTCCCTCCTGGTTCACTTAGATTCCTCTTTGTGGATTCAATATTCATTGAAAATCATTGTATATAGGCTCATTAGATGCACAATTTTTGTGCCCTCCTATTTTATTTAAACCTTATTGTGAGGTGCACCATTGGCTTTGAATTATTTCCAAAATTTGAATTAAAATGACCAAAATTGGCACGCTTGACCCTAAAGAATTCAGGCTTGAATAAATGCCAAAATGAACTTAACGAAATCAATCGCATTTCTTTTATCACCATGAAGATTTAGGGATCAATTCATTTTGAAGATAGTAAATGTATTTGACATATATGGCCTATAATACATATAACCAATTTTTAAGTTTGGATTTTAAAGTTATCAATTTTGAAATTAAAATCTCATGCTTGAATTGATTAGTACAAATTGAATGGTGAATAATAAGACAAAAGTCCGTTGTTTCTATAAACTATTTTTTGTATACTTACTTTAATCATTTTTTGTATGCTTACTTTGATTAAATGGTGATTTTGTTTTATTTGTTATAATGTTTCTTTTTTTTATAATGTGTGTCAACGATAGTCCTATAATTGTACAATTGCCAAACAATATTTGATGGATAACTTTTTAGATTACTCCATGGAGATGAAGAATGCACCTCTACGGCAATAAATCAAATTATTTTGGCAAAGTACATAGGTGATAGGTCTAGTCTTTTTATGGTTAATCATAATCTCAAATATTTTGATCCACATTGAGATGTATTTAGAATGAAAAACATAGAAGCTAAAGAATTGTTGATATTAATATGTGAAAGCAAGTTTACTTTTGAGGTGAGAAACAAAGTACAATTCTTGCTGCCCATGTCTACAAATTACAATAGGGAGTGCTAGCATGTCAACATAGAATCTATGAGCCCATGAGGCTAGGAGTCTATATTATAGACACCTTCTATGGTTATAAATGTTTGTGATCTAGGTACATGTGTTATAAACACTTCTATGATTATAGATGCATCTATATTACAAGTTTGTATGTTATAAATACCTTCAATGGTTATTGATATCTACCTACAACTATGCTTTCAAGGACGCCCTCTCATGAGCATATAAGAGTGAGTCTATGAGCCTTGAACTTAGTTGTAATATTACCCCAATTAAACTCTTCATTCACATAGGCTAGGAGCCATTCTTATGGTTATTTTTTTTATTAGTAGAACCCAAGTAGAAATTGATGGAATTTTTTGGAGTACTGGTACTCTCTCTTTCCACACGTGGGAATTAAAAACAAAACAAAAAACCCTCACCATTCGGGAATTATAAATGAAAAGCCTTTTCCATTTTTTTACTTGGCTAATTTCAAATTTTCCTCACAAAATGGATATCTGCAATTTGAAATATGAAATCAATTTTTGCAATTTTGATCATCCATACAAAAATAATAAGTATATGTGCCTCCCCTGTCCAAGAAACAATTGAATAACTAAAGTATGCATAATAATCATGTGTGCTCTTTCCAATTCCAGCCTTGTGTATCATATGGAGTACTGTACAATACTTCTATACAACACTTCAATCTTTCGATCTCTAAAAGCATTTTCACGGCAACTCAACAAGTGTCGCAAATCCAGGAGTGGCCGGGCCTGGTCAAGTTTATTGCCCCATGGTTAACGTGGCCAAGCAAAATTATGGTTGGCCATGGTCAAATATGACAAGTACGCKGCTAAATGAAGTGTCCTGAAAGTGGCATGGATGTGGGTTGTTTTTAACCTTGTATGCATAGTTCAAGGTATTTTATGGACATCGAATGCTTCTACAATGTTGGTATTGATGAGGTGGCACTCTTGGTAGCCTTACGGACCTAGTTCTTGTGCCTAAGCCCATGTTACTGTGGGGTGCGAGTGGGATGCAGAGGCCTGGCTAGTTGAAAAGGGACATCAAGTGGGGCCTTGGCATCSGTGTTCCCTACTTGAGRTGTGAGGATGCTCTAACTCRTCTTCRTCTCTAGCGATCATAGTGGAAAGATATCAATGTTTTGCTTTGGAATCAAAATGAGTTCACAAAAAAAGGGCAYYAGGACTTTTGCCTCCGTTTTGATGTAGTGTTTGCGCTTTCAATGGAAATTGTCCATGTGTTTTTAAAGAAATGAGTTCACATGAATACATGAGAAAAATTCTTTGATTTGCCATGTGAAAACTCACTAAAATTGCACACCACATGTACACGAGAGTGTAATTCTATCCTAATCCACACCTTAAGTTGTTTTGTTTCAATTTGTTTTGTTACGTTGAGATCTCCTAGACCATGCATCCCCCGGTCATGTTCTTGGTACCGTCAAAAAAAACTCGGCGAAGACGGGTGCACGAGCTTTGTTTCGTGACATTTAGATCTTTCATGTGAAAATTATTAAATTTTAAAGTTTTTATGAATAAAAATATTAGGAATTTTCTTTTACTTTTATTTTGACTGTCGCAACTGCACATGGCACACTACCCTAATAATGATAATTAGTGTTACCTACACCAGTTGATGTAAAAATGCTATAAGTTTTTACTCGTGAGGAATTTATTAACCAACTACGTTTATGGAGATCCTCTCTTTTAATTGTATTGATACCTATTTTTTAGAGTAAAAATATTCATCGAAAGTAAAACTTATTATAGTCCGTCTGGGTAACACTAAATACCATTATTAGTGTAGTTTGGGTGATATTAGGTTAGCACACATGCACATTAGATGAGAAACGAGGCCTCTAGAGGGTTGTTTCAGACCTGTTCCCCTGACTATTCTCTATGCAGTGATGGAACGGCTAGCTGCTATCAGAAAAATAGTTACCAAAAAAAAAAAAAAAAAAAAATTGTCCGGGAATGTAAAAAAAAAGTTTTATTTTTATTTTTATTTTTATTTTTTACAAAAAGAAATCTGACGTGGCAGTCGCTTCGCCACATCAAGCTACTGCTGCAGTGCTTTGGGAACGCAGGAACGCAGCAGGGAATTTACAGCCCTCTTGAGCCTCAAAAAACATGTAATGTGTAATGTGTGTGCAACAAGCACAAATGGACGACGATAATGAGCCCGTCATCCTTCCCTTCCATGAAATCTGGTCTGCAATTTGGGTTTTCTTCAGATCAGAAACTTCTGTCCGTCCGCCTGTCCGTCCTCGCGGCTGTGTGGCGGGGGTTTGTTGAAATACATTTTCTAAAATTTCAGAACAAAAGATCACACCAGTGACAAGATTATAATGCTAAATTAAGTTTCTTTCCACCTATTTAAACGGTGAATTTTCATCTTCTAAATTTTTTTATCAATTTTTTTATGTCTTATAAACTAGGAAAAAATTCTAACAAAAACAAATATGTCGAAATCACATCAGTTGTTTTAACAATGGATTATTTGCATTGTTTATTAAAATAAATTTTAAATAGAATGTATTACATATTGAAAGAAACCTCTCGACTGCTTATAAATAAATAGAAAAGTGAAAAATGCCTTAACCCCAATGGTGAAAAGATGGTCAATAATCCACACCCTTTTTTCTATAATATATATTACAAATTGAGTTCCAAATAGTCTTTATAGGACTATGGTGCCCAGTTTGGTGCAAACATTATAAGTTTTTTCCTATTTCAATGTCAAAGTAGGCAACCAAAAACATATTTAATTTAATTTTTTTTGTAGTATATATTAACGCCTGCACAATAAAAACTTTGAATCCTTGCATTCCAAATAATCAATTTGAAAGTTAAAAAGAGTTTCATTTTCATATATGAAAGACAAATGAAATAGTATTCCTGAAGTTAAGTTTCAAAATTTCCTAGCCCACCCCAGAAATATAGAATTTTATTTATTTATTTATTTACTTCAAGAATGTTCTCGCCATTACTATTGACAATTTATGGTTTCATCTAAAGGATATCACTAATTTAGATTTTTCTTTGATCCACAATTGCCTTCGACTTTATAAACTTTTAAGGACTTTGTAAATATGAAAGTTCTTTTGGTTAAATTATTTTTATGTACACTTAATCTATTGTTAAGCATATTGACTAAAACACAYAAATTTATGGAGCCATGAATGCTCTTTTCTAAACCCCTAAAGGACCATTTGTTCCTTCAAGGGACAAGGTAGATTTCAGGCATGCCTAAGGTCTCAATTTTTGTCTTGATTTTTTGAAACTTTTTTTGAAGATAAAATAACTAATTAGCTTCATGGGAATAATTTTTTTTCAATTGATGCCTGGAAACAAAATTTATGCCCAAAACAACTCAACACAAGGGAGAGGGGGGAAAAGAGGTAGCAAAAACAAGTTTCACAAATTTGAATGTAAAACAAAAACAAAAACAAAAAATCAAAAACAAAAATTCTCATAGTTTATAGTTTTGTCTACATGGATAGCACTGATTGATTCCATTTGGATTTGTTATGAGAAAGTTATGGACAATCTTGTTTTTTGGTCAATTGCATCTTGAGTTCTTGAAAAAATAACTTGTAGGATGATTTTGTATTGATTCAAATTATCAAGTAAATAATTTATGTATTGAACCAAGTCCATTTTAATTTTAATCCTTGAAGGATCGATTGGCACATGGTTAAGCATAATATATCCTTTCAAATGATATTTGAATTTTAAACTAAAACTAATTTTATAACTTAAAAACTCTCTATTTTCTATAAATTAGAAAAAGTGATTGGTGAAAGAGAAAATTTGGGCAGGTTTCAGTGATGTGGCATCTTTGAATGTTACCTTTTAAGAAAAACTCCCAATCATAATGCTTGTACATTTAAAGCTTTGTTTCGTGTTATTTTGAAAAAAATTGAGAAAATGATTAATTTACTAAAATAAATAATATATTTTCATATATCTTATTTAAATTAGTAGGATAGATTCATGTCTACACAATAAACTTTGAATCACTCTATTATCCTTGACAAGATGAAAATTATAAGGCATCTTGTTTTGTTTTGCGGTCAATAGTGATAGAAATAAAATTAATAAAAAAATTAATATAATGGTCATTTTCCGAAATTTTGAAATTAATAAAAATTCATAGAATTTACATTACTTAAATTTTTCACCATTGGAACTGACAATTCACACCTTCAAGTTGAAGTCATTAGCTTTGTTTCACCCTATACTGGCTTTCATTGAGAGATAGATTTGAGGTTATTTGACTTGTCAAAGTTCTTTCCAATATGTGTTAATTCACATTTCAATATGTTCTCAACGGCTAAAAAAAACACCTTTTAGTGTAGGCACTATGATCTCGCAATTAATGAGTATTTTTGCTCTAAAGTTTAAGAATAATATACTTAATCATGTAAACTAAAAGACCCTATAGTTAGACTCATCAAAAAATTAAAAAGGTGAGGATCCTAGCCTTGCTTTGGAAGATGTTTTGGTTTCAAAACACTACTAGTTATATTTTAGAAGTTAATGAAATTATATTTCCGGTGCTAAAATATTGAAGCAAAACATAAAAATAAACTAGTAAATAGAATCAAAAATGTAAATCTTACTTTAGTGTCTTCTATAGTACTTTGCAACACTCTATAGTATAGTACTAAATCAACGGTGTAGATTTGTAGGTACCTATAATTGACAGTTTACAAAGATAGGTCTGCCATTGACACATAGTTCTGGTAGTACGACTTAGTATTGCCAGTCCTATGGCCAAAAACTGCATTTTTCAAACAAAAACGTTAAGTGTTTCTTGCAATCACCCCTTTATAAAATTGAAGGGGTTATAAAAAACAACCCAATCTAAAAACTTGTGTGTCACTATCTTTAACATCCTATGACATGTCTCAGTCTTGTGCATCTAGTTTGGAAGTTTGTAGTTACAAGGTGATGTATGGTAGGGGGCTCGAACTCCGACCAAGCATTTTGAATGGAACATGACACAGAGGTACATTTTGCTTTCTTCAATGTACACAAATATACAAACCATGTACACTCTAGGAGATGGTCGCTTTTAGAGCCCTATGGCATTTCAACTTCAAAATTTCATAACGAATTCCACAAAGCTCCAAAAAATATGAAACAACTTGAGGTAGATGTCATTTCCTCTTATCTTTCAAAGAAAATTTACTGAAAAAGATTTCAAGACGTTTTACCTCCCCAAAATGCAGTTTCAGCGCTTAGATGATCGCTTTATGGACCTCCTTCCTTACACAAGTTAGGGTTTGCAACGGGTTCTTCTATATTCATTACCTGCTTAAATTACATATAGGGTCATATCAACAAACTTTGGTATAAGGTAAGTACTACATTATATTATCAAAGTGAGCAAGTGAGCATTGTTTCTATTATCAAAGTGCCCATTTTTCATTGGATCTTTTTTGTAAAGAAAATTTTCTAAATTTTCTATACATGTATTTTTTGGACACAATATGAGTAAAATTTGAAATTTCAAAGTGTTGAAAAACATGTGTACTTAGAAAGTGACCAATGTGGACTCTCATGAGTAGAAGTAGTACATTTTAGGCAAGAATCTGTAGGGTTTGGTTCTATGAAAGGGAAATGAGATGAAAGTTTTGAGGAATTTTAAGTTTGCAGGCCATTATGGATTCTCTACTCTCCAATAAACTTTGAAGTAATTTATTTAATTCAATTTTTAATATTTTTGAGAAAAAATTGTATATAAATGGTTTATTACAACATTACGACCATCGGGATTGGCATCTTTCATTTTTATAATAAATTCTTAACAATTAGTATTTTAAGCCATTCCTTACCGTTCTTTCTACATACGATTTTTTCCCTATATGTTGTACAATTCCAAATGATGTGAATTCTTCCAAGCATGTAGCCAACTTGGCTTGAAGAATGAATCCAAAGAAGCACCGCCATTTTGGATACTTTTTTATACAAATGTGACGTTGTAAAGTGTAGCTACACAGGTTTTTACAAGCCCCCAATAAAGATTCAACTTGCCATTCAACTTGCAATCTACATGGTAGAAATTTCTAAAAACTATTGTACATTTTTCAAACAAGTGTACTCTATCATCCTATGGTACACGTTTTCAAAAATGCTTTTTCTCTAAATTTTAGTACTTGTACCAAAAACGGCACTTTCAAAGTGTTCTAAAATTGTATCTTCCACATAACTTAGGTACATGTTGATTTTAGAGATGTACACAAAGTATTGATGGCAGTTATATACAAAGTGCAATTTTGGATGCACTTACCTTAGAAGATGTCTAGAAGTACACCACAATTTCAATGCTAGAAGTTTTTCTAATGTTTGACAAACAATGAGCTTGCAATTAAAGTAGTGTATTTTTGAAGTGACCTTTTAAGAGCGGATTGCATTTGGGTGGCAAATAAACTCTTTGAAACAATTTTTCAGTAAATTTTCATAGGAAGAAAAACTCTAATTGGCACATAACCCAAGTCGCTTCATATTTTGAGGACCTTCGTGGGATAAATGAATGAAATTTTTGAAGTTGAAATGTAGTGGTCACTAAAAGCACCCCCCTCTTGAAATGTACACAACCTACTGCCACATTGAAGCAAACAAAATGTATGGTAGAACCACCCATAGTTGACCACTTAACCCTTAATCCTTGAGCGCCCAGCTCATGTTCACCAGAATTTGGACCCTTTTGCACTCATTCCAATCAAACTATCATTAAAAATAAGATCTACAAAAACTAACCGTATAGATTCAAAATAGACTTGTACTCCAAGCTATGGGCAAATGGGAAAATGATTTGACCGTACCAATCCAAAGATTATAAGAGTCAAACAAGGGCAATCTTTCACATTGGAAAGGCCATATTTGGGGCGCTGGGGCGCTCAGGGGTTTAAAATCCCATTGTCCCTTCGGGGGACAAAATGAATTTCAGGCAGATTCCTATGGTCTCAATATATGTCCTAATTTTTTGAATTTTTAAGAGAAGATAGGAAAACACGTTAGCTTTCCGAAAATATAATTTTTATTTCAAATGAAGTCTGAGAGCAAAAGTTATGGCACAAAAAGCCCTTTTTTTAGTTCGTCAGGCAAAAATTGACTTTTGAGAAAACTTCAGATAATTTAAAAAAATAAAAATAAAAAAATTATTTGTATTTTTGCCTATGGGAAGCTTTGATTCATTCTATTTGGATTTGTTATGCAAAAATTATGGACAATCTTAGATTTCTCCAATTCAAATGCTGATATCTTGCAATCTACATGGAGGAAATTCCTGAAATTTTTTCCGCATGTTCTCAAACTAGTGTACTACAAGATCCTACGGACACATGTGTTCAAAAAAGTCTTCAAAAAAATAATTTGGTACTTGTCCTAGAAATGGCAGTTTTTGAGCGATTTGGTGAAAACATAGTCGAAAACCTTTAGGGGCTAAAGTTGCAAAAGTGAGTTGAAGTCTGTCAATTCTCTTTTCACATGCCAAATCTAAAACGTTGGTCACCAAAAAAATATGAGGTTAAAGGGCCTAACATCTAGAACTTCAATCAATTTATAGCTTCTCAAAATCTACTCTAGCTTTTTTTTAGATGAATTTCTAATGTGTGTTTTTCCAAGATCTAGTCTGGTTGAGGCTCATTTCCAAGCATCCTCGACACTACGGAAAGTCAAGATTGCAATGGACACCCTTGCACACAATCTTGAATTGAAAAATCACAAACTGTCATTTTCAAACACCAGATTTTGGTGCCTCGGACATTTAGGGGTTAAAAAAAACACCAGTGAAAACTGAGCTGCCAGCATACCTACCAAAAAAAACATTTCTACAGCACTCTGCTGCCCCTGCTGTAAAGTTCCAATATATTCCCAAGCTGCCCACTTTCGAGTTCCAAAGCTAAAGGGTAAGTTCAAAGACATCCACAGGGTACAAAAGGACCAGGGAGGGTACCATATTGTATTGAAAGAGGAATTCAATAAACCAAAGATGGGAATGAGCCTCTTTGTTATGAATTATTCTTACAAGAAAAGCAACACGTGGCACCCTGTGACTGCGTGCCTCCAATGCCTKTTTAATGGCATGTCCCATGGCATGTACTGGACTGCTGTATTCTTTAATTTAGAGGGAAAAAAAAACATTCTGCGCAAGTCAGACCCTCACCACGGGAGAGGTGAAATGACCTTGCCCCTCCGGAAAATGCTGAATTTTTTTTAAAATTCCAGTCATGATAAAATTTTGAATTCATATTTGCAACTAGAGGCCCCAAATTAGCCACACCGAATAGGGGTATTAAGGGGACCAAACAATTAAGGGGACTAAATGAGGGAAAATGAAACTTGATGTACAACCCCCGRACACTTCAGTCATTGTTGATGTACAAAAAAATGTAGATATTTATATAGTGTGAAATATCAATGRATTAGTATGGGTCCCCTTAATATCCCTATTAAGTGTAGAACTGAATGGGTGTAATGGGTGTAAGCTTGTAAGGTAAATCAATCAAGCACAAGATATTGAACATGTAGGTCTCTTTTGGCATGTTCATGCCAAAATAGTTTACTTTTCTCATTTCGACAATTCAGCTGGCAAATAGGTATTTTTTTCCTTTTCAGCACTTTTTTCTAATTTTGGAATGATTCTTTCTACTCATGTGTAAGTGTTTTCTTATTTCTAATTATTCTCAAGAATAATTTTTTTACATTTTTAAAAACATTTGTAAATGATTTTTTTTCTTTCAAATTTAACCATATAAATTTGTACTAGGCTTCTTCAAGAATGTGTGGAAATGTTTTAGGAATTATGACTGTGCGGATTGAAAGATTACAACGTTTGAAGTTAGTTGAAAAAGTTTTTTTCAACCTTGTGGGTTGAAAGATGAGATTATTACACTAAACATGATTATTTTTTTAACATTTGCATCTTGTATTATGTAACCTACATATCCGCCACATTTCAAAAACATCGGAAGAGTTTTGTAGATGATGCTTGAACCTGCCCAAGCTGCCCACAAAGTTTAAGGCAGCATAAATTTTGAATCAAGCACCTTATCAGGAAAAAAAACAGATTTTTGGGAAGCAGGTAAATAGTTCCATAGTGTGTCTAAATTTCATGAACATCCAACCAAAAATGACTTCTAAGGAACATATCATACCCAGGATTTTATCAATACGCTGAACAAAAACTTGGTCCAAATTGATTAATCAATTTGGTAAAAAAATTGCCATATGTCATCTTGTGAATGGTGTGAGGTGATATGAACTCCTAGGAATCTGATGTAAAGATTCGATTTTTGATCCTCTAAAGGACCAAGTGTCCATTCAACGTCCATAAGAAATCTTGAGTAGGTTCCTATGAAGTCATTTTTGGTTGGATGTTTATGAAATTTGGATACAATGCGTAACTATGTATTCCCTTCCTGAAAATCTAATTTTTTTCCGATCGGGTGTCCGAATCAAAAGTTATGTTGCCTTGAAGTTTGAGGTCAGCTTGGAAAGCTTCGGGCAGCATGTACAAAACTCTTCCTATGATTTTGAAATTTTGCGGGTATATAGCTTATATGATACAAGATGCAAATGTAAAAAAAACCCATGTATAATGTAAAAAACTCATTCTAGGAGTTAAAGGTTCCAAGCCTTGTCGGGCAAGGTTGGAAAAAAACTTTTTCACCTAAGGGTGATTGCAAGAAACACATGTCGATTTTGTTGCGTTTGGCAAATTTTTTTGGGAGTACTTTAAAATAATAAAATTAATTTTTAAATTTAAAAAAAAATATGACTAATGTATATACCTTTAAGAAAAACATAACCTAGGAAGGAAAAGTGTACGAAAATTCTCTAAGTAGGAGAACTTGAAAAGTGCTAAGTCTCAAGAAAATACTTACTTTGATATTTTAATTAGTAAAAAATAGGATCAAATTTTCAAAAATAAAATAAAAATTGTCCATTTGAAAAAACTTTATGTGGATGTACAGTCATAAAAAAAGTCCACCAAAATCATTTTTCATTATTTCACGTCCAGAAGACAATACTTATTTGTGACTATGCGACTTTCTGAAGTGACAGGGCATCATTTTGCACTTGTTGTGCATGCCATGGGCCACTATTTTCAAGCCTGGCCATGGCCGCTAACCTTGTCAAAGCCATAGACGCCCCGCTATAGGGTTGCTCTAAGACGGGGCAAGGAAATGACAATATTATTAGAATGAATTTACTAGGTGGCTAGATATCATTTTCGAATGAATGCAAACACTTTACAACAAGAATCATGACATTCATTCGTAAATGAGTAGTGCCATTCCATCCACATTATTTATACATATTCAATCCATATTTAATATATTTATAAATGTAAATGCTTCATCACTCCACCAATGATCACAACAGGTTGCTATCTTAGAAAATTTAGAAAAAGCACACACTGGCCTAACTTAAACAAGTTGATTTTTTTTTTAAATCTCTGCCTCCATCACTCCAGCTTGTCCTTTACAAATGTACCACCGCATGCTTTTTCTCTATCATGTGCATTCAATCATTGTCAATGCCCTCTTCCGTCCTCGGTGGTATCAGCGGAACTGGAACAATGGGAACTTAAGTTTCGGAACTTGCAACGGGAACTCCACCCTGCTTAAACTTATTTTTGCCAGTTCCGGAAGCATCCGCTAGTTCCAATTCTTATAAAAAAATTCCATATTTCTAGGGAAAGTTTTCCATGGCAGGCACGGCTATGGCCTCTTTTTGAAGTCTTTGGACAACAAGCTCTCTGCAGTACTCTGCTGACTTGTACGTGTAGCTTGTAGGATAAATTATAAAATATAATTTTTAAATTTTTAATTTCTATGACAGTGTGCAAACTGATTTTACTGCCACTAATAAGGTACAGTAGCTGGAACTTACTTACAACATCATTAACCCTAAGTAGAGGGGTGTCTCTTTTCATCTGGAGCCAAATGGTACACTTAATTTGGGATTTAATTTAATTCACTTATTCTCGAGAACAATTAACTTGGTTCCACTACTCAAATGATGTCACCACAACTTTGTGTTATCACAAGGGGATGATGAAGTGAATCACTCAATGACATGCTTTTTCTTACTGACACTAACTTTTGCATGGGTACATAAAATCATGATATATAATCATGATATTGAAGTGTAATTTTTTATAAATCATTTTAACAGGTGGAAAAAAAAAAAGGGATGTAAATTGATATCCTAGAATGCCTTCTCCATTCTCCAGTAATTCACCAAAAATCACAAGCTTGATCATTTTTTTGATTGGATTGCACAAATATATTTAGCACAAAAAGTCATCTAGGGGTTCTATTTTTTAGGGATTGTTAGTGAGGTTCACATATTGAATTTTCTACAAATGTAGTTGTAGAAGCTATGTAGTGGCCTTATGAACCTTTAGGGGGTAATAAATTTCTAAAAAATGAAAATCATGTGTGAGTTTTCTTAATTTCTTTTAGAATCACAACTCAATTGTCCAATATTAAATAAAAATATTTTACAAAAAGTTAAGCTCAAAGAATTATAAACTAGTTTGCCACATAGCCAAAAAAAACTATGCAATCTTCTCTACTATGAAAGCAATTAGTATCTTGCAACATATGTAGTCAAAGTTTCTAAAAAAAATTCCACACATTTTTATATTAGTCTATTGCAAGATCCTCTWAAAAATAATGTTTTCCTACTTGCACTAGAGACAACAATTTTAAACAATTTCAGCCTAGAGGAAACTAAAGCCTTTGAACTGTAAGGATTGATTTTTTCAAGTACATTCTTCCAAAACTTTAGAGTAAAATTTTAACAATTTCAAGTTGAATGTGCGTGTACTTCAAATATTCCAAATTATGAAGTCAATAAAATTTTGCTTGAATTCTCTCCAAAAATTCAAACTAGACTTTCTAGTCTTTAAGAGGGCAAATGGAATGAAACACAACAATTTCATAACTTTTGAACACATTGTTAAAAACTTGTTATGTAATGTGTAGTTTTTGTAGTTCTCTCCAAGGAATCCAAGCAACTAAGAAAAAATGACTTTTTCGAGGAATACAAATCTAAACCGAGTTTCTTAGATTTATATACATGTGGAAAGTTTTGAATCATTCCATTTTGATTAACAAGATGAAAGTTGTGATGATTTTAGTTTGCGAGCAATTATGGAATCTCTACTCTAAAAAAACTTTGAAGTCTTTTATTTAACTTGATTTTCAATAATTTTGAGATAATATTAAGTCATTGGATGTAGACTATTAATTACAAGACTACAACCGTTTGAATTGGAAGTTTCTAATACCATAACTAAATTCCTAACAATTTAGCATTTTGAATCACACTCCACTTCTTTCAACTACCTATTTTTTTGAAGCATGAATATGAGATTTTTTTAATGAAGTTTTTTATATATGTATTTTCAGATTTTTCTTGAACATACTATGAAGAAAAGCAAGGCATAAGATCTACACATAGTTTTTGTGCATGGAGTTTGAGAGATGAAACCTAACTATTTTAGGAGTTTAAAATATTGCTTCATTTTTTATATATGCAAACCAAGTTGCACTAGAACATCCAATGAGGCAAAGGTGATAACAATTTTAAATTTTAAATAAATTATACAATAAGGATCTTGTGACCTCAAAAGAATCTTGATTAAAACATTGTTACATTAACTAATGTGTTTAAACTCTTGCTTCAAATGTACATTCTTTGAACATGAGAGTTGAATAAGTTAAACCACAACTAATACTTTATAAACTTGTAACTTCTTCATACATCTTCCAAAACATACATACSTAGAGAATATGAAAGCCTCTTTTAATTGCCAGCTTCACYCTTCAAATCAAAKATACTYTAAAGAYAGGAGCCATRCTCATATGTTYATTCACATGAYTTTAGATGTAGCAAATTARTATAGGGATTSTTRGRGTAGACTTCTATAGAATTGAAAATCRATTTTTGAGTTWTATGTAGTAARAATTGCCTTCACCAAGTTCAACRATGCTTTCAATTTCATAAGCATTTGRAAAATCTACRTTCTCACAATCRCTTAGTYTSGTTGTCAAGCAAAAAGCAWCCCCAAAGTTCAAGTCTARTGTTAAAAAATAGTSATTGAGAAGTAAAAATAATGACTCCTACACTTTTCATGAGCCTCCTCCTCCTAGTAGAAACATAAATTTCTTAGAAAAAAACCATGAGGAGATCCACATGGTCAACTTGACTAACTCAAGGACTTTTGGAGAATCTTTCTCAAGTCTACTCTCCTCATGTTTTGACTACACTAATGATGGTAAATAGTGTCACACGTAAGTGCTTTGAACTTTTACTAACCCACAATTTTGATTTTCCTCTTGCAATTCCATATTGCACTCACACTTCCATGTAAAATTCTGGAATTCCTTTTTCTCTTTTTTTTTCTCTGCAAAGTTTCACCGAATTCTGTACAGGGACTTCAGTTGTATAGGGACTCGTAGGGTTAATTCCATGTTTTTTTTTGTTTTTTTGTTTTGACTCAAGTAAAATTAATTCCATATTTTATCCCTGCATTCAGATGGCGTTGTCTGCACCAATCAGAAGGCAAGTGAGTACTGTACAGTACAGTAGCTGCTGAATCCCAACAGACTAATTTCTCCTTTTTGTTAATTAGTGCGATCTCTTTCTAAAGCTTCTAAGTTAGTCTGTTTAGTGGGTTGACCGTGTCATGTGGACATGGGCGCTGGCAGTGGGCACTTGCCAACTTTGGAGGAGTTCAAGGCTTCAGTTCAAGTGGGCTGGCAAGGGGGCCAATGGTGGTAAGTTACTAGTTAGTGGAGTCCCACCAGACACATCTCCAAAGACTCCCTATCCAGTGGGCAGCTGCAACTAAGCTTAAAAGTTATGGGACTCCACTGAAGAAAAAGCACTGGCGGCCCAGTTGGAGTGAAAGTGGGCAAATGGTTTMAAAAAAAAAAAAAAAAAAAGGCAAATGGATTTCAGACTCATTGGACCTACTCAAAATACAAATTGGGGGTGGGGTGATTTTGTATAAGTCAATGCGCCAACAAGGAGAAACTACACCTGGCATATACCGAGGGCAGAAAATTCAAATGACAATAAGATGAACAGAAACAATTGGTATGAAAAATGCGTAATGCCTGATTACTCAAGCAAAAATGTGTATTTGGGCATTACGCCCTTAGTGCAGCACAAAACATGTCCTAAAAATGAATAGCACATTTTCGTCCCGTCGTTTACGAGTTTGTGACCTTCGAGCATTTACACCCTTACTCGCCAAACTTGGCACACTCAAAATTTCCATCTAATTTTGAAGAGCATAAGATTTCCTTGTCCCTCATCCTTGCTCACCAAATGCGACCCAAAAATAGTCAAAAAGTGACCATTTTATCAACAAGAATAATGGATAAAAAGGACTAAACTTAGGATAATTAATGATTTCAAGGGCCATTCCTTGACCTGACACTAGGATTTGAGTGTCAAGAGAGTAATGTGAGGGGCATGTAGCACCCTTCATGTTCAGTACATCTCAAGAATGTTAGACCTCTAGCATGTAAGGGTGTGGGTGCTCCTAGCACATCTACAAAAAAATTGTATATATGGTTTGAAAAAAGAGGAAAAATTAACATTGCTTGCAAGAATTCAATAAATGTTTGGTTGGATTCTCCCATAGTTTATAACCTAGTTTGTCCTTGTTGCAACACTCCTAAAAAATCTACATGAGAGAACTAATGAGAGAACCATTGGGCTCACTGATGAACCCAATTTTGCTAAGTGGTAATTCCATTGGAGCATCCTAATGTCGTGAAAGTCGTACAAGGATTCACATTATGGCACATGGTTGGCACTTCTCTAATGAAAAATGAAGTTTAGAAAATACTGTATTTTATTATATTTTTTTGCCAATATTTTGTTTTTCACCATAGAGGTGTTTTTTTCGTTTTTTTAAAATATAGTTCCAAAAAATTTGGCATCTATTTTCATAATTATGTTTTGCTAATTGTCTCCTATAACTATGGTATTCCATTTGACTTAAAAGTGGCAAGTATTTTTCACAACAAGACATTTAAACAAATATGATTCCAAAAAAAAAGTTGGCTAGAAGGAGTTGAATTTAAGTCATATGCTGCATAATGTTATAAAATTGCAAATTGTCCACTTTCCTTATTAGAGATGGAATTCAATATTTTAGTTGTAGTCGTAACCATAATTGTGACCATAGTGTCTCCACTAAAGCTCCAAGATAATGTGTAGTTTGATTATTTTAGAAGTGGAATGACATTGATTTAAACTTGCAAGGATTGAAATTTCTTGAAGTCATTCTTGAAATTGTGAGAATGAATTATAAAATGAAACTATGAATGATAGTTTAATGATGAATTTATCAAAAATTGTAAAATAATATTACTAGATCACATCCATATGGTTAGATGTACTATTTTACTAACAAATACTTAAAATGAAAAATTGAGATCAAAAATAAAAAAATCCTTCTAAAATAATATGTAAATTAAATATTTTTAATTTACCAATTAAAAACCAATAATTCTTTTAGTTTGAAACACCATTAGGTTCTAATTTTTGGTGACTCTTAAGAAAATTCTCATTTACTAATTCAAGTCATTTTAGAAGGGTCAATTTTTTTACTAGAGAAGTTGTATTTTGTGATGAAACAAAGTTGAACCCTTTGAACTATAGAATATTTCCAAACAACAACTTCAAAAATCCATATTGTACAATGTTAGAAAGTTAACTCAAGAGTATGCTAAATTTTACTAGATGGATGAAAACAAAATTTCATTGTATTTTTTAGAACATGTTTGCATTCATTCTTTTTCAAATTTGAACATCTAATTTGTTTAGTCCATAAAGGTATGTGGGAACCATATATACAACATTGTTGTTGACTTCTAAATTAGGAATTATGTACTACAAATATGGCGAGACATATATCACTCAATATATTGATAGTTTAGCAATTGGAATCTTCCTTTCAAATGTTACTTTAACATCTTAACCATGTCATGCACAAATACCTCACCTTATACATAGAATATGTGGAAAAAAATTAGCTTMTAAGGCACGTAGGTAAGTACAATGATAATCCAATTTGGAAGTGCCGTGTGTGTATTAATTTGAATCAACATGAATTCAAACTTTTGTGTACCTCAATCCATGCATCTTCAGTATTAATTCCCAAAGTTCCTTGACTATGTTTCCACCAAAACTACTCCAAACATGCTATGTCTAGTACACGTACCAAGTTTTGGATAAAAATCCATTTCGAGGCACATATAACCATAGTATATTATAGTATGCTAGTTTGTGAAGATCCAAAAAAAAACTCATAAATTTTCACCAAGTACTCCGAGTAGATTGCAATATATTAGTATTTGAATGGATATAAATCATTTTTTTGGCCTTGAAATAAAAAGGCAATTGTAAAAAAAAGGCACTTGCACTTCACAAGGGCACATTTGTATGAAAAAATATCCATATTGGTGGTGCTTCTTTGGATTCATTCCTAGAGGCAAGTTGGATATAGTCTTGGAAAATTTCAAATCATTTGGAACTGTACAACATATAGAAAAAAATAATTAGTTGAAAGAAGTTGAGAATGATTCAAAATACTTTATTGTGAAGAATTTAGTTGTGGAATTGAAAAATGCCAATCTCGATGGTTGTAATGTTGTAACGAACAATCAACATCCTATGATTTCATTATTTTCAAAGAATATTGAAAATTGAGTTCAGTAAAGGACTTCAAAGTTTATCTTAGAGTAGAGAATTGATATTTATCAGCAAACTATAATTCTTGAAAACTTTCATCTCATTAACCCTGAAGGTCCTAAGGCCATTTTTCTGCCAAAAATAATTCAAATCTGCGTTTTATTTGTGTACATCCAATAAAGCAAAATATACATTTTTTGTAGAGTCTAACCATAAAATCTTCTACTTCATTTGTTCGAGATCATGTGGTAAGAATTTCATGAAGTTTGACTATACAAATTGGAAGATATTAGCAATCAAAGTTGGAAAAAAAAGTTTTTTTGAGCATTGTCTTGCAACTTTAGACAACTTTGACCACCATTTGTGAAAAGTTTTTGCACTGCAGATTTTCAATTTTCAATTTTTTATGTTGAAAGCTTGAGTTGGAAGTCTAGGTTAAAAATTTCAATAAACAACATGAGTTTCATTCTTTGAAAATTGTTAAGTAGAAGTAGGTCTAAGATTGAACAAATAACTAAATTGTAAATTGCTCTAAGATAGAATTGAAACACAATAATCCAAAATGGTGAGATTGTTCTTGCAAGCATAATTATTCTTCTGACACATTTTTTTTGAAAAATAGTGAAAATTGCATTAAAAAATGAACCTTATAAATTATCTTTCCAAAAAATTGCTTAGATTGTCCAAAAAACAAGATTGTTCATAATTTTCTCATTACCAAGGTAGAAACACTCATTGGCGTTCATGTTTCCATCCATGACTACACCATAGACTACACCTAATTTCGCCCATTGGTTGTAGTTAATGTGTTCCAAATTCTTGATTGTGATTTGCTAACACATATGGATGACAACTTACTGAATTATGATTTGGGGTGAATGCATGAAAGACCAACCGTTTTTGTAGCGTTCACTAGTACTAACCAGTATTAGCGATCTTTTGAAAAAAATGTTTAAAAATATTTAAAAATATATATAATTAGAATAATATTATAAATAGCATGTCACCAAAATTTGAGACCCCAAAAAAATTTAGGTCAAAAGTTATTCACAAAATAGAGTAACACATTTTTTGAAGAAAATAGACACTTTCACGTTTTAATTTGTAAAAAATAGGAAAAACAATTTTTAAAAAAACTAAAAATAGTAAATTTGGGAGAACTTTATGATAAAGAGATTTCACCAAAAGAATGATCTCAAAACCATTTTGAATGTTCAGAAGTGCGTGCGCAAAGGAGCCTTGTTACCACGCATGTTGAGGACATAAAATAATGTATTTTTTTAAATTCCTTTGGTGGATGCATGCCTTCCTAGTGTGGGAATAGACCACAAAATTTCAGCTCTAGATCATAAATTTTGGATACTCCCCGGTACTAAAAACCCATAAACTGCAAAGTGTGACAAATTAGCTAAATATTAAATGATTTTTAAAATTTTTGAAAAATAAAGAACCTTATTGCTATGAAGCTAGACATCTCCAATTAAAATCTCAAGTTAATTTAGTTCGTACTTCAAAAGTTATAGTGGATAACAACTCCGCCATTTCAAGTGTGACGCAAAAAACGATCGGTCTTTCATGCATTCACCCATTGCTGACTACTAATTTTGGCAGTGTTTACATTTAGGTGCACCTAAGTATAGGACAATTCCAGTGGTCTAGTGATCCGACACTTCAAAAAATCGTAGAAATTACATACAGTATCCCCCAAAACCCGTTTTTTGTAATATACATGATTCTCACTCTCTGATACTAAAAAAATATTATTTTTAGAAAATTTGTCTCCGGCTATGCTGAATTGCTTAAATGCACATTTTTGGGTGCTTTCATCTTAGTCCAAATAGAATGAATCAAAGCTTCACATGCACACTGAAATGTAACATTTAGGAAAAATAATTTAAAAATAATAATTTTGATTTTTTGTGATATTTTTTGAGCTACCCGCCAACCTCTATTTTGGGCTTATTGTGCCATAAGTTTTGCTCCCGGGTACTGATTGAAATAAAAAATTATATTCCTATAAAGCTTAGGTGATTTTCTAGCTTTACAAAAAGTTTCAAAAAACTGAAATGAATATTGAGACAATACAAGCCTATCCAAAGTCGTATTTTGGCCTCCGTAGGCCCAATGGGATTTTAGGGGTTCATCAATATGGAATGGTTAAAAGCTTTCCATGTAAGTATAAATCTAAGAAACCAATTTCAAATTTTTTTTTTCTGAAAAATATGATTTTTTTTTATTTGCCTAAATTTTCTAAACKAAAAAATAAACTCCATACCATACAACAAATTTTTAATCATGTAGTCAAAAGTTATGAAAATTGTCGTTCCTTAAAGAAAAATCTTATCCAAATGTTGTGTGAAAATTTCAAAATTTCAAAATAAAAAATCCATTTGTAGTGAGCTATCTAAAATTGCTATGTTGCAACCCCCTTGGTCCTATAGGGGTCATTAAATGTTTTGAAAAAAACATATTGGGTCCAAAATTAGACTTCCAAGACTTTTAGGGTTATTCGACATAAATATAGAGTTGTTGCATAGGATAGTTTTGCTAACTACACCTCCAAGACCTGTAATATATCCATAATTTTATATATTATGTAATGATCTTCTCCATATCGGAAAGGCATCATATTTTGCTAGATGTTACGGAGGTACTTATTAGTTAATTCAAAGATTGGGGTTGACTGCAAAACAATACACGACAATTTTGTTCATTGTAAAAATCTCCTATTCAAGGATGCAAAATGGACCCCTACTTCGTTAGCAAATAATGTTTAGGGTATTATAATCTACCCTTCTCTAATTTGTACTAATTCCAAAATTGATGAAAAATTAGCAGAAAATAGTGCAATCTTGAATATTCCTATTCCCTCACCAGGGAAAATTACCCCACCACCACCATTGCTAAATCATAATTATGCTAAAATGCTTAACATTGTCCAAAATAAGTCTTATATAGTAACTTCACCTAAAATGTTCCACTTCTCAAAATTGATCCCTATTTTTGAAGGGAAGTTGAACGGGAAGGATATCCAAAATGATGTGCATTACAAGAACAAGCCTAAGGTAGAATTGGGGACCATTTTGAGTAGTGTGTGGCTCTATTTGCAATAATAATGTGGAGGTGACAACCATACAAGGGGTCAATCTTGCGTACACTTTCTATTGTTATAATTTCTTCTTTATGAAATGTTTTGTTTTGATACTACAAGTGTCATTCTTCATTTGCACCAAATGCTTTTTGGCATCACCTACATGCCAATTTTAGCAACCTACACCTTGCATCTTTAACCCCTAAAGTCCCATTGTCCCCTCGGGGAAAAACTTATTAGCTTTGTGGGAATCTAATTTTTATTTCAATTGGTGCCCAAGAGCAAAATTTATACCACAAAACCCCCAAAACCGAACTCGGCGGGCAGCAAAAAACATTTTGCAAAAATTCAAAATTAAATTTTTGAATATCTTTTTTTAAAATGATATATTTTTGTCTATATGTGAAGCTTTTATTCATTCTATTTGGATCAGTAATGACAAAGTTATGGACAATCTTCTTTTTCGGGCACTCTAACCGTTTTCTTAAAAAAAAACTTATAGGATTCATTTCTGAATGAAATTTGCACAATTTTTCAAAAAAAATTGTTGGAAAAGGTGAAGTTTACTTCCTAGAACAATCTCACCATTGGGATTATTGTGTTTCAATCCCATCTTAGAGCTATTAACCATTTAGTTTTTCTTTCAATCTTGGACCTACTTCTATTCAACAATTTTTTAAAGAATGAAAATCAAATGTTTTTTTATTTTTTATTTTTTGTTACAATTCAGAAAGAATTGATACAACGTATCAAAATGTTGGCTTTTTGTTCAATTTAGAGCAAATTCTAGAAGCTCAAGAAATTCCAGGGTCATTTTGGGGTTAATAGCTAATTGAGAAATTAGATGTTTTCTACAAAATCAAGACATGATGTGGTACAAACTAGCACTCTTGCATGAATTAAATTTCAATTTATTTTCAAATTTTATCTAAATTATTATTTATTCTTTTTGATAAAGGTAAATTTGTTCACTTATAAATTCCATTTGTAATTAATGTTCTTTTTGGAATTTTGTGGTAAGAATTTCACTAATTTTTAAATTTTATTGAGCGAGACCCTACCAACTAAAATAAGGTTCTGAATATTTATGTTTTATAATTTATTCCAAAGATTACCAAGAAACTGTGGAAATTTTCATGCATTAATTTTCATGAATTTTTGAACTTTTTTGAGTAAACCATAAAAAAACATAAATCCTTGGAGTTATATTAGTCATCTACATTTCACACAATAAAATTTTAAAAGTTGTTAATTTTTTACCACAAAATTCCATAAAAATTTCTCATTCTACCTACAAAAGAATCCTGAATTTTTTTACTTATATTAAAAGTATTTCTTCACTATTAATCAATGTTGAAAAATTGAAGATTTATCAATTTATACAAAAATGTTATTTGTACATCGACATGTCCAAACTTTGTTTACAATAATCAAATTTTTCAATTAGTTATGGTAAGTTTTGAAGCTTATGAATACTTACAAGAGCCATTGTATGCCAATAAAAGAATATAAGGCAAGTGAAAGAAAAATAGAAGAAAAATTATAGTTCATATGAAGATTGAATGTTCTCCAATACTTCTTTAAAGGTTTAAAGTGGACACCTCCAAACCACCACTCTGTACTATTGTGCCTTGTTACTATTATAAGATTACTTGAGTTTTCATAATTTTTTGTTGGCAAGTAAAAGCAACTTTCAACTCACCAAAAAATACAACATTTGGATACCATATGCAAAAGTTATGAAGGGTCAAATTTTCTTTTAGCACATGTTCTGTAATCGTTTTTTCAATATACTTACATATTGATTTTAGAAATGCACTCAAATTGGTGATGGCTCCTTTAGGTAGGGTGTGATTTGGGGTGAGCCCGCCTAACTAGAAGATATATTTGTCACCTAACAATAGTATATTAGCAATGGTGATTGGCTTTTATATATATATATATATATATATATATATATATATATATATATATATATATATATATATATATATATATATATATATATATGCACTTTTGGGGGACAACAAGGAGTGAAATTTTTCATACATCATCATGTTTTTGCTACGTGTTTACGTGTACTTATTGTGAAGGTTTTTACAAATAGCATTTCATACAATTTGCAAGAGTGGCTACTTTAATTCATGTGAAATAATGGTTTTGGCACTTTACTTGTTGCACAATTCAACCATTGGAGGTAAAACCATGAAAATTAAATTTAAAAATTCTTCAAAAATGGAGTTTTGGTTTTTTGAAATTGAAATTTGGTGCGCTTGGTTGGTTTGCATTAGATATCAATGTTACTTTTGCACAACACAAAATGTCAACTTTGGTTTACATTATGCTAAGAAAATTGATTGTCTAGAATGTCATCACTTATCTTTATGGAAAACCATTGTATACTCAAGTGTACATTTGGTCCCGAATGGGATGGTTTATCTTATGGGGTAGAGCTCATAACATTTGGTAGTCTGTGGCTCAGTGACCCTTCTCCAAACAAAACAATGTAAAACATTCCACATCTCATTAGTAGCTATAGGAGCACATGGCATTACCCTCTTAGGGTTGGAGGGTGTTTTGGAAGAGAAAAAATTTAAAACTGCAAAAAAAATTTATTCATTGTCCAAAATCATAAATGAATTTTTTTATTTTTTGAATTCCAATCTACAAAAGTATAGTGAACAATTATGATAATGAGTAGAAAAGAATTTGGCCCATCTGACCATGTGAATTGAAATTGAAAGATTATAACATTTGAAGTGAGAATAAATTCTTTTATTCATTTCTTAGAAACAAGGGCAATGGACTTTAAGTCCTTTGGGAATATAACCTTTGCTCTACACCCAAATGTGGATCTTTTCCAATCATAATTATGTAATGTTAGGTTCACTCATGAAAAAGTTCATAAGCAAATATGGAATCTAGTTTATTCTATATCACCTTGCAATGCAAGAAAGTTAAGTGAATTGGCAATACTCTACTCATTTTTTGATAATTTCTTGAGAAATGGGGCAGTTTTTTTAATTTGAAATCCAAATGGTGAAAAGTTAGGGACAAACATTTGGAATATGTGTGAAAAATTTMAAGAACTTCAACTTTGAAGATTGCAAGATAGTAGAGCTTAAAGTTAGAGGAATATATATTTTTTGAAATCACCTTGACATAGCTAACAAAGTATGACTCCTAGAATGTAAATTGAGAATTTAAATTTGCATTTTGGGGGACAATTGTATTGCATATTTTATTAGTTACGTACATGCCAAATTTCAAAGTTTATGAGTGCTTTCCAAAAGATGCCCGAATTGTCTAGGTTGCCAAAAAAAGCTCAGGGCAACATAATTTTCAGGCCTCCAATTGGAAAAAGAATCATCTTTCTAAGGAGATACATGTTCACAGAATTTGTCAAATTTTGAGAACATTCGACCAAAATTGAACTCCTAGAAACCTACTTAAATTTCCAATCATCCGTTCAACAACGAGGAGAATACTAAGTAACTGAATATGTTTATGTATGAGGATTGAAGAGAAAAAAAATTAGACCCTCCAAAGGCTACTAAATTTTGTACTGGGGATGGTTAGATAGAATGTAATATAAAAAAATGATTTTTTTGAAAAAAAACGGATTTGAGTTTTAACATGCATTGCCAAAGCCTGTTAAAAGCACGTCACTGTAGAAGTTGACGAATAGTCACCCTGAGAGGAATGGAGGCACATCAAGAAAAAAAAAATTAATGAAAAAACAATTCCAACCTTGCGTATTGCTATTGTCGACACTTGTGGTATCATTGAGTAACAATAAAGATTTTGACAAATTGTCCACCCAATGTTGTTGTCACTAAGAGAATCTCGTGTTTTAGGTGACAAATTTTAGGTGATATCCAATGTAATAACATGTAGATTTATGTCAACAATAATGTCTGCCATAACATCTTGATCTTATGGCAGTCATTTTTGTTGACATCAAACACACGTTGTTACATTGGACGTTATACAAAATTCATCACCTAAAATACAGGTTTGTTATAGTGTGAAATTTTTCAAAGCAAGCAAAGTTTGGTAGGTCGTTCGGCATCTTGCTCTTCGGGGTGAGAATGTGTCGACCCAATCTTGTGACCCTTAATTTTCATGAATTGCTTAAGCGGGCGCTTGCCTATTTTGCTTTGTCGTTCAAGAGAAGTTAGGGTTTTGCATTCCAATACTTCTAGTTTCTTCCTTGAGGCGTAAAGACTAATGAAATGGGGTGGAGAATGGCAATTGCTTCGACTTTCAAAGCGCAAGTGCACGAGGAAAAAGACTCACTTTGATAATACTTGAATGTGATCTATTTTGTAGGTCTTCTAGTGTGTTTTTTTGCAAATCTTTTGCTTCATTTTAGATGCTAAGGAAGAGATGTAGCAAAATGAAGTGGAGACTTCATCATTTAGTGTGACATGGCAATACCTCAAGATTCCCCATATTCAATCAAAATCTTCGTTCAAGAATTGGGTTTGCATAGGATTATGATTCCTTGTTGTTGCCAAATTGTTAGTCCGAGTTCACTACAAATTTTAGAGCTCTAGCAACATCAAGGCCAAGCACTTCCTCTGACCAAGTGAATTCTGCAATCCACTATGTATGATATTGGTGGGTGAGCTCATAGGCTAGCTACCATTCCTTGGTCCTCTTCTTGACGTAGGGTGTTTTATCTTTTGTCCCATGCTCCCTCCTCAATGTCTTCATTTTTTTCTAAATCATTAAGTGAGTTAAGCTCCCGAGGAGATCACTCGCGATTTTTAGAAAACTACGTGAGTTAAAAGATAGGGTCCATTTAATTCAAAGATGGAAAATTTTATATAATTTTTAGAGCTACTATAGGGTCTATGAAATGCTACATCCTGTAATATATATAAAATAGGGTATGCACAAATATCATATAGTTGGAATTTTTATTATTAAGTTAGCCTTGATAGAGAGGAGTTCTACAAAAAATTTATAGTATAATGAGTATAAGGGTAGACAATTAATTTTGTGCAGAGACATGTGAAGCTTTGATTCATTCTATTTGGACTAGTAATGAGAAAGTTATGGACAATCTTGTTTTTTGGGCAATCTAAGCATCTTCTTGAAAAAAAAACTTATAGGATTCATTTCTGAATGCAATTTTCACAATTTTTCAAAAAAAATTGTTGGACAAGGTGAAGTTCACTTTCTAGAACAATCTCACTATTGGGATTATTGTGTTTCAATCCCATCTTAGAGCTATCAACCATCAAGTTTTTCTTTCAATCTTGGACCTACTTTTACTTAACAATTTTATAAAGATTGAAAATCAAGTTTTTTTTTTTTTTTTTTTTTTTTTTTGAATTTCTAGACCCTCAACTCAATTCTTCAACCTAAAAAAATTTTAAATTCAAAGTTTGTAGTGCAAATTTTTTTGACAAATGGCGGACAAAGTCATCTAATATTGCAAGCCAGTGTTCAAAAGAGCTTTCTTTTTCAACTTTGAATGCTAATATCTTCCAATCTATATAGTCAAACTTCATGAAATTCTTACCACATGATCTTAAACAAGTGAAGTACAAGATCCTACGGTTAGATTTTAGATTTTTTTTTTTCTTGGATGAATGCAACATGAATGACATTTTTCAACGGCTTTTGATAGAAAAATGGTCTTGGGACTTTAGGGGTTAAAGAACAATAAAGTTGCCAATGAGCAACAAAATCTAGCCACTACACCAAGACGCTCAATGTTTTTGAACGATGGACATAAACTAGCTAGCTTTCGGTAAAAGCCACTAAAAAACTGTCACTGCCCTCAACTTATAGAATTGTTGCAAGTAAATGGTGCCAAAGTGACAACAAGATGAAGAATGTTGCAATGAGTAATTGAGTAATGAGCACCTCGGCAATAACACACAACAACATTCTAATTTGGCAACTAAGCAACTTAAGGTATGTGCTCTTTGGTAATTCTATAAGAATTGCCCTAACAACAACTGTACTTACGTAAAAGCATGGTGAGCAATGACAAGAAAAAAGGAGATGTGATTTCTATGCGATGAACTTCATCAACAATGCCAACACCTTCTGTCAGATGGGATTTGTCGCTATTCTATTTCCATTCTTGGATGTCTTGCAATCTTGGCATCTCCAGCGTCTGCAAGATACAAGACTTGGACAATATTTTAAACTTTCCCTTGAAAATTTCCACAAAATTTGGTGCATATAGATTTCTCAATGTGCATATTGGTCAAAACAAAAACAATGTTTTCTTAAGTACATTTCCAAATCCAAAATGTTATATAATTGGGAGATGCTTAAAATTTTAGCAAACAAATGAAAAGGAATTTCTAATGTAGCTTGCAAATTTATGTACAAAATGCAAGCCTCTCAACAGCATCGATGACTTTAATAGAGGATGAATATAATTGACTTTCTTAGAATTTTTTTCTATTTACATTTATAAATAAATAAATATTTACTTACTATTACTTGTATAAAATGTCCAATTTGTACCATTTCAATGCATCTTTATATTTAGAAGGAATATGAATCTTTATATCCATGCAAAACATGTGAAAGTTGATTTTTTTTAGTGGCCTTCCTAGTTTGTGATTGGTAGGACATCAATCCCGAGCGCATCATGCATGCAAGTTCTAATATTTTTGGCAAGGTGATCAATTTTTGCTAGCAATAACTTCYTTAATTATCTATTTCCTAATCTAAAACTTCATTTGATTTGGTAAGTAATTAAATTGAAGTCTAGTTTTTGCTTATTATGTATATTTGGAAAAACTTTAAAAATTGAATGAATGAAATTAGAATTAATTTGCTCCAAGTAAAATCCAAAGGTATCTTTCACTCCAATCATAGTTTTTTTTCTTGTGGCCTCTAAGAAATAAGCATATTTTATAATCAATGAAGCATATATGACCATTCCACACTCATTGGATTTTAAAATCAACTTATACATTGAAGGTTTAAAATGACAAATATGGAGGGTTTGAAGTTGATCTTGAGTTCACCCAACTTTGAAAGTTGCATGAAAATAAAGATGTAGTACATTTCATTAAATTCATTGCAACCATAAAAATTCAAATGTTCATTCAATTTTAAAGTCTTACCAGTGGAATTACTTCTAAATGTTGAATCCAAAAGTTTGATTTATGGCTTTTTTTGGTATTTAAAAGTTACTTATTTCTACACAATAACCAAATAGTGAACTACATTCATTAGAAGAAACTCGTGTTTAATGTGACAGATTTTAGATGATGTTAGATGTGACAACTCATGTTTTTATGTCAAGATGTTACATTATACATTATTTTTGACATAAAAGCAGGAATTATTTCATCCAATGTCACTTGAAATCTGTCACATTAAACACAAGTTTCTTCTAGTGATTGTAGACCAAAAGAAAATGTGGTTTTCTTGCAAACCTCTTCAATCTGATTCATTACCTTTTAATCATAAATGGCATAACCTCCAAACAAACTCACAACTCTTAAAATTTGTAAAAAAAGGTTGGAAAAAATTCAAAACAACTACAAGATTGTAAAAGAACCTCGATTTCCATGCACTCAATCTACACAATCAATAAAGTAGAAGTAAACAAATGGTGTAGAACAAAAGAGAAGTAAACTCTTTCAAGTATTAGGATTGTCATCAAGACACCATAAAACCAAGGCAATAAACGCATGTGATGATATGCGCACATTTAAATTGCCACAAATTACAGCAAAGAATAAACATTATTAGATAAAACTATTTGTTTCCATTAGGTCAAATTGATAAATGAATTGGAATTTCAATACAATTCACAATGCATTATTAGAACAATGTAAGAATAAATTATGAATTTTCTAGGTGCCAATGATAGGTATTGTAATTGGACACAAATATATATATGTAAAAATTCCATATGATGGAGTTTGCATGTTTTGAAGGTTTTGACTCTCTCTAAGAGGAGTTGTGGGAGTAAGAAAAAACTCCTAGTTGGTCTCTTTTGGATGTACCAAGCTCTCACTTTGCTAATGAATGCATTAATTTGTCTAGAATTGAGTCCATTGGAATTCAATGGAGTTGCTAGTTTGGATACTTGTCGGTGTTAGAATGCCTTATAACTTGTTAGAGCATGTCATTATGACTAAACATTCTATCCTAATTTTTGGTGGAATTTTTCCACARCTTAGACAATTTATAAGAATTCCTTAATACTTGTTGAAGCAATTGACTTTCCAAGAAGTAATCTATTGCATTTTCGGAAAAATCTGAAACTTTCTATAACTTCCAAGAAGTTTTCAAATCCTAAGTTYAGGCTCATATTCTTACTTAAGTTTGTACTTCTCATAAGAAGGTTCATTTTGATTATTTTCTTTTTAAATTTGTTGAACAAATAATTTTTTACTAGAAAGGAATTTTGATGTACCAATTGCGTCATTGAGCTCATGGCTTGTTCACATATCAAAAACATGTCTCTTGAATCTTCATTCATGCTTCCCTCCTATTGCTTGAGATTTAATCTATGAAGCCAATAATTAACTTTCTACAACTCTCTCAAAATGGACTGTAACTTTTAAATTGGCTAACTACAAGTACATTTAAGCCTAAAGGAATTTTCTACTACTAGCTACTTACTCTCATCTAGTTGGCTTTGTCGCATGCATTCGTAAGTCTGGTTAAGTCTTTCACAAGAATTTCACAGTTTTTAGGCCTAGCTATCTCTTGGACACCTAAAATATCTTAGAATTGAGGAATTGAAGTATTCTTAAGCCTTCTAGGATTCTAAAAATAAGACATCATATTGGTAGGGACCAATTATAGTTAACACTTTTTATTGTTTTTTCAATACAATATTTAACAATAATTGTAAAAGTAAAAGTAAAGAATCCTTAGGGATCCATATGAAAATTCAGAGGCTTACACATGCTTGACCAAAAGTCATAACTATGTTTACATACAATGGAGGTGTCACAAATAACTATATCAAAAAAGAAAGTTTGCATAAGGTAGAAGCATCCATTAGCGTACTTATTCCCATTCTTATATCCTAGACTCACCTAATTGTGTCCCTAGACACAATTAGGCTTTGGTTAATTTGTCTTCCCGAATGCTTAAATTTGATTGGTTGATACATGTGAAGGTCACATACTTAACTTTGATTCACTAAATACTTTTTTTTGCAGGTTTCAAATTTAGGTCCACCTATGAGACATATTTAGTGGTCTAGGCAGCTTGCACTTTGAAAAATTATAGAAATTACATATGACATCCGAAAATATATTTTTTTTAATATTCATGATTTTCACTCGCCAACACTATAATATACTATTTTTAGAAAAAATGCCTCCAACTATGTTGAATTGCTTACATTGACGTTTTGGGATGTTTCCACCTTAGTGAAGAGACAAGAAAGCAAAGTGGAATGAAGATTGATGTCAGAAGTATGGAGGTTGTTGAGAGGTGAAAGTATAGAATATGAAAGATACAAAAGAGGCTAGGAGGAGGAGACTTAGTGTATGGTGGTGAAATTGGGAGGAAGTTGAGATTTAGAGGTGCTCTAGAGTATAGGTCATGAAAAGCCTTTGATGGGGAGGAGGGATGGCTAAAGAAAATTTTGGAAGTTTGCTTTCATTAACAAAGGAGGAAGGTGCTTGCCTAAGGGTGCACGGGAGTTGTGTGTCTGATAGTCTAACAAGTGCCTCCTCCATTACAAAAAAAAGAGTTTTCTAGAATGTATAGAAATTTCTATATAAGAAAGAGGTCATAGTCTCTAAAGAAAAATGGCTTTGGGCAAAATAATAGTAGAGAAAGAGATTAGGCTTAGGTTGTTGATTCCAAAGATTTGCATAATCAATTAATCATTAGGGGTACTTGGTTTGCAAGGTTGTATAAGAAAAGAGTAAATTCTTGATCAAAATTGTAGGTGAGGTTGAATACGATGATGGAAGAGGAGGAGGTAGGGAAGAGTGCAAATCTGGGGACACTTATGGGCGTCTTCATTCCTTGCCTTCAGAATATTCTCGGTATTATATTTTATATTCGGTTTTCATGGTGAGTTTCGTTTGTTTAAACATGTTGTGATCCGAAAGACACAATCCGCAATGAATTTCCACTCTCACCTAGAGAAATTTTCTTTCAATCTGGGATTCAATTCTATCTTGCAGTAAGTCAAAGCAAGTAGGTACCTCTTCTTCGCATTAGACATTTAGCATAGTGATTTCCTTGTTTTCTCCCACTCTAGTCCCAAGTCCATTATTCTGGGCACATGGTGATGCTGGGCTAGGGGTTTTGCTTGTTGGGCCTTGATTGATTGTGTGTGCTCTTGCATCTAGATGTTAACTASAGTGATGTGCAAGCCGTTTTTGCATATCCCTTCTAGTTTCAYGTAGCTGATAACATGTCTGTTCTGGTGTTGTTTCTGATGAAGGCACGAGACTCTTACCCTGGTTTCTGCTCACTATCTGACTACTTAATAAATCTTGCAGGATTGTTGGTATAGCAGGCATTTGGCATAGCTTGGTGCTCGTATCTATTTGCTGTGCTTGTACATTTATAACTGGCTTATCTCTCAGTGCCATTGCCACTAATGGAGCCATGAAGGTGAGAGTCATGTACTTATATTTCTGCAACGATGGCAGGGCTAGGGTTTCTTTCTTGCTTTATCTAATATATTTGTTRCTTTGGATCGGACCTCCGTCATCAGGATTCCTGTATSTTCATTCGCCTTCTAATCGTAATTAATACAACAGTGCTTGGTCTGGTCATRGTTCGAAGTYAATCGTCGTTCTGGCGAGGGAATTTAACTTGGTCGCTTACMTAGGAGTTGATGTTCTGTAGTCTGGTAGTGATGTTGTATCACCATACCAGTCCTTGATCTTACGATTTATCCAAGATTTTGATTCTGTGCATTCTGTTCTGGTTGCAGGGTGGAGGTCCTTATTATCTTATAGGCAGAGCGCTGGGTCCTGAAGTTGGAGTCAGCATAGGACTCTGCTTTTTTCTTGGGAACGCTGTGGCAGGGTCTTTGTAAGTGGCTGGTCCCGGTACCATATTATGTTACTGAAGGGTTAACGAAAGGGTGGAAGGATTTTGTGTAGTAAATTAATTAATGGTGCAAACTTGGTAATGAAAGATATATATTCAAAACTTATGAATAGACGCTTCTCTGACTGCTCAGTCTTTGCTTACATTTTCTTTATAGGTATGTGCTTGGAGCTGTGGAAACATTTCTTGATGCCATTCCCGGTGCAGGCATCTTCAAGCGTAAGTTGTTGACGTGGCCCTAACTCTAGCTTTGTCACAAGTATGGGCAATTTATTGTAACAATAGAGGCACCGCATGGGAGAAGTGGCTTAAGATTTGATTGAAGGCTGAGTCTATTTCTAATTGCAGCATCCCCTATTTAAATATATCCGCTTCTGACAGCGTGAATCCATTTCATTGTTGCTTTGACAGAAACTGTAACCGTTACGGACTTGGTTCCTGGAGTTCCATCAGCATCCGCAGCACCGGATGTACTGAAGACCACAAACATACACGACCTTCAGGTTTACTCAGTAATTCTCACAGTATTACTGTGCCTCGTTGTCTTTGGAGGAGTCAAAATCATCAACAAGGTTGCCCCCGCCTTTCTATTCCCGGTGCTTTTATCGGTGTTCCTCATCTTTATCGGTATTTTAGCTGCTCCTCGGCGAAAAGATCCGCGTAAGTTCTCTTATCCCGAGCTTCTTTTTTATGGAATCTATATGGCAGCCGCTGCTTTCAAATCAAACTTACAAAGCGAAGCCTTCAGGCTATTACGAAATAGGTTGGATGAGTGACCTGTTGGCTTGGTGAAATACAGCGGGAGTCACAGGACTAAGGTGGCACTCGTTGAAATCCAATTGGGGCTCTGCTTATCAACGAACCAATCACGCCGGGATACCAACTCCTGACGGAGATATATATTGGAGTTTCTAGTGAGTAGTTTAAAGCATACCCAGTTCCTTGTTGACATGAGTCTCTTTTCGATGRTTGTGATAGATTCTACCGAATACCATGACATCAGTTAACCMSTAAGTGCCCAAATTAATTAGGAAGTCGAACCCTTTGGAACTTTGGAATATACGAGTGTAGTAACTTTCCAAAACATATTTCTATCATTCAAAGAAAGAACTGTCGTCTCTTTCTACATACATGTTCTTGCCTTTCTTAAAACTTCTTAATTGATTTATTTCAACGACGTGGAAGCTGCCACTGTTGTCYTTCTGGGCACTTAGGCGTTAATATAGTGGCTTGGGTTAATGTAGGAGCTGTGAAAGTTTGAGGGTTGTTCGTTTTAGTAGTTTTAATGACTTCTTTCTTTGGATTACTTAGTGTCGTTATGGTATCTTTCTGTCAAAGAATTTTTCATGACAAATTCTTTATAGTTATTCTTCAGCCGATTTGTGGAGCTTATGCAGTACGTGTGTTAACTTCTTTCGTGCTACTGATCATTTTTTGTGCTTATGCAGTTCATTATTGGGGCTTTTCTTCCCAGCTGTCACCGGTATTATGGCAGGTTCAAATCGTTCAGCATCTTTGAAAGACACCCAAAAGTCGATCCCTGTGGGCACACTATCAGCCATTGGCACTACTACTGCTTTGTATTTGGTGTCTGTGTTCATGTTTGGGGCAGTAGCCACCAGAGAGCAGCTGCTAACGGACAGGTATAGCTTTTCATGATGATTTGTCTTCAACTTATTACGCATTTGTTCAGATTTCCTATTCCCAGTTTCAAAAATATCTTCGTCGTGCATTTACCTTATCTTATATGCGATTCGCGGAATTAGATGCTTTCCTAGAGATTGTAAGTCGTTTGAGGCATTCTTGCAGAACACTTCATTTTGTTGCAAAAGAATTCCTAGAGTGGATGTAGAGTGCATGTTGCCTAAGAATGACCTACGAGTTTGTAATTTGTGAACAGGCTGTTAACAGCGACAGTGGCATGGCCAGTAGCTTGGGTGGTGCAAGTAGGAGTGATCTTGTCGACGCTTGGTGCTGCCCTGCAGAGTCTAACAGGGGCTCCTAGGCTTTTGGCGGCTATTGCCAATGACGACATTCTTCCGGTGCTGAAATACTTCAAGGCCCCAGATGGTGTAGAGCCCCACTTAGCAACGCTGGCTACCATGTTCATCTGCTCAAGCTGTGTGGTGATTGGAAATCTTGACCTTATCACGCCAGTGATAACCATGTTCTTCCTCATGTGCTATGGAGGTGTCAATTTGTCTTGTCTTTTGCTTGAGCTTCTGGACGCTCCCAGCTGGCGTCCTCGCTGGAAGTATCATCACTGGAGTTTTTCTCTCGTGGGTGCAGTACTTTGCATCGGTGAGTAACTATCCGGTCTCCACAGCTTTTGCTTCTTTTCCTTTCTGTGCGATTTCGTCTTGGTCTACCTCTTAGGATGGTTATTAAATGACCAATTAATTTATTGTGAAAACATAATTCAGACGGGTTCAAACTTTATATCACCAGAATTATCGAGAATCCTGGCATGTGTTGTTTAAAAAATTAATTAAATTGAGCAAAAGAAGTTCTCATATGACCCCTATCAAAAGTACTAAAAGCATTGGTCCAGTTTAGACCTATTGGTCCTATAGGGTTAATATGACTCAATTGAYCTTTTAGCACTATSTAATCAGCTTTGAATATAGTTCTGCTATTAGAGTTTATTACTATTTTAACAAATTTTATCTTTTTCAAATTGATCGTTAGTCTTTAACGTTTTTTTGAAGTGTAGTATGGTCTTTGTAAGAGCCATGACAAGGTTGTGTCGAACTGTACTGTGGATGCAGTCATCATGTTCGTGATTTCATGGTTATTTACCGTGGTCTCATTGGCATTGGCGAGTTTGCTTTATTGGTATGTTAGCATCAAAGGCAAAGGTGGTGACTGGGGGGATGGATTTAAGAGCGCCTACTTCCAACTGGCCTTGCGGAGCCTTCGTTCTCTTGGAGGTTCTWACACCAAACGGATGTGCTTTTTTGGAATTACGCATTGATACATCCAAGTATACTTGCTATAGATGAGTATGTAGCCCTTTTTATTTGCWTAGTAGAACCGGAACCAACACGTTTTTCTTTTCTTCCTGCAGCAACCCAAGTACATCCTAAAAATTGGTATCCCATTCCTCTCATCTTCTGCAAGCCATGGGGCATCCTGCCCAATGATGCGCCTTGCCATCCAAAGCTGGCGGACTTCGCAAATTGTATGAAAAAGAAAGGTCGTGGGATGTCCATATTCATCTCTATCTTAGAAGGAGATTACAAGACCAGAAATGAAGATGCTCGTCAGGTACTTAAGCATAGCTAGAATTTATCTCGTACAGGACCTAGGATTCATGGTTATAAAGCGACCAATATGAATGATCATACTGTGAATTATATTCTACAGACGGGACCAAATTTTGTATCACTAGAGTGACGAATATTGCATGCATTGATCGTATAATAATTAGAGTTGATCAATAGGAAATCCTCATTTGACCTACTCAAACTGCTAAAATTATATATTATGCTCAATTTGAGTTTCTTGGTCCTGTAGGAGTGCAGGAATTTACAAGAAATTCTTTGTGCAGTTATTATGTGCTGCAACACGTCTTGCAAGACTTTTTCCTACTTAGTAACACAGCTTTGGTTTTCAGGCTGTCAGGTTGTTGGGCACGTACATTCAAGAGAAGAAATGTGAAGGAGTGGCAGAGGTCATTGTGGCAAAACGACTTCTGGATGGATTTCGGGGTGTGATTCAGACCATGGGGTTAGCGAATTTGAATTCTCTTACTTGGAATTTTATTTTGAGTTACTTTGATCTTTTCAAAACATAATCTCCTCAAAGATATAACCATTAGCCTATTCCACCAATTTTTTAAAATTGACATCCTAATTTTAAACTATTATATACATATAGAATCACTTGTAATAACCCAAAACACAATAAATAGTACACATGGTTTATGCCATCAAACAAATGAAATAACATACTTATAAGAAGTCCAAAAAAACACACACTATCAAACTTAAAATTGGACTTAAAAGATTGTATCAATTATGTATAGTCGTATCCACAATTTCTACAATCAACACGCACAATTGTACAAATTATTACTACAATAGAACCTCCCTAACTCAATAAGATTGGGACCGGTTTGACATATTAGATAAGAGAGGTTATTACAATAGGGAGGGACATGACCTTCACATGTAGTTCATATTGTTAACCCTTGAAGGACAGACCGGTGGCCGTGGATATCATGCATTTTTGAAACCGTGTGACATCATCTACTTTTCTATCCTACACGGTTTGATTCTATGTCATCGAGAGGACACAAAACGTCCGCTGCGACGTTCAAGGGTTAAGCCCGGACCAACAATGAATGTTCTCTAACACAACTTTATTGAGTTAGAGAGGATTGAGTTAGGAAGGTTCTACTGTAGGAGTGGCCTCATTATGCGATTGCGTGGGTTTTCAATTAAGTGAGAGGAGTCCAAGATTAGCCGCGGAACCTCTTCTCATCTCTTGCAGCTTCTGAGTTTCCTCGGTCGATGAAGCCTGAAGAGGAGGGTCCAGAGAATTTCTGGAGTGCACTGAAACAGATTCACTGAACCTTGGAATGCTCCATTTCGAAGAGCTTGGAATTCTGCAATTTCACCAGCGAGCAACGACGCAATGCGTCGTAGCACCAGCCAAGCCATCCAAACAAGCCATCGAATTGGCCGATGAAATTACAAGTCCTGATATGACTCCAATCACTGCATTCAAAGAAAATGATTCTCGACAATGCAAAGCAGAATACTGACATGAAACCAATAGAGCTTGTGAGTCAGGCTGTTTGCATAAACCTCATATACAGTAGATATGTATATCATTCTGGGTATAGTTCAAAGTATTTACAAAGGGGGTAGCCCCTGTATACTGTACTGTACATGTAAACATTCTGACAGGGAGTTGCAGAGCAGAAATGGGGAATTCAGGAAGGAAAACTGACGTGGCGAATTTCACGTTAGGGCTACTTCAGATTCAGATTCACCCCAATATAATATTCTGCTGACATCTCTGCTTTTGAAGGGAAAGCCGATGTCACTGAGTCTCAAAATTTATCTGCACTTTCACTGATCCACACAAAGAAAAAGTCCACCGCCCCAAGACGCTGAAGCGGAACCCTGGTCCTGAGTCTTGCTCGTGACCTCGTTTGATGAAGCTGAGGATTGTGGTTCCAGTGCACGTGCCTTTCTGGTGACCATCCGTGAGATCCACATCTTGTAAGCCTCCCAGTAGATTCCTCGCTTCGGTTCAATATGTGCCTTCATCCAAAACTTCTCCTGCACCGTTTGTGGTAGAGTCGTGAGGAACCGAACATGCAGAGCTTTAGCACGCTCATCGTGAAGATCCAAGAATAAGTCGAACACAAGCCAGCCCCAGCGCGTGAACAAAGTAGACCTTTGCAACCAATTTAGAAATAGTTTCCCCTCCAGAACGTCTTCAAAGAGTGCGTAGATGATTGCTGCCCACTTCTTCAACTGCCAATGCTTGAGGGGACGAGGTTCCCCTCCGAAAATTGCGGAATAAAGTCGTTGGTCAGTGCTTGGGCTTGAGTTCTCCTCAAGGAGTTTCACGACTAGTGCTTGAGCAGCATTCGCCTCTCGTGCAATTTTGAAAAGCCAACACATATCTGACAACACGTCTTCCACAGCAGCGGAGGCCCTTGCAGGCAAATCTTTCAGTTCTCTTCGGACTCGAGTCAAGAGCTTAGCCAATGCTTCCGTCAGAAGAGTTTGGATGTGCTCCAGAAGTTCGTCACACGCAACCCCAGACTTCACACCAGACATTGCAACGTGGAGTGCCAGTGCAAATTTTGTTCGGCTTCGTTTCCGACTTTCAAGTGCTGCCCCTCCGGACGATGACGATGACTCCTCTGGTAAGGCATTCCGCAAGTAGAGACTGAACAAATCCTTTGCATTGGAGGAAAGCTTCCCTTGCTGTTCCTCTTGGGCCAAGGGCAAGTGATGGAAGCGTGCACTCAACAAGTCAGTGAGGGAGTCGAACGGAATCAAATGCGCAGAACTAAAATACTCGCGGACTAGCTCCTCTTCCTCGTCAGACCAGGCTGTTGCTCCGAGGTATTTGACACCAATATCCATGACAGCCCGAAAACCGATTTGGGACGCGACTCTCATAAGCTCAATTAATGCAACACGCCACACTTGCAGTTGGCTTGTAAAGGTAGCTCATGCGAGAGAAGCAATCCTTGGAGTAACGCACTTCTGTGTGAACCTCAAGGTAGAAGTCCCTCTCCGTGTTTGTCACCTTGGATTGCGCCCACCTCTCGCTCATGCAGGTGTCGAAGTAGGTGCTGCACTGTCGCAATCTGCTGGCCTTCACCTTCACCTTGCCCACCTGTTTCCCATTTGCAACTTGAGACGGATCCACAGTAGTAGTGCGTCGTCTTTTGTTGCTGGTGCTTCCTGCTGGCTCGACTTCTCCACCAAGAAGATGGTGACATGATCACCAAGTTTGCAATTGACCACGACCTCACTCTTCTCCATCTCTTGCATGATGACTCTGAATCTCCTCTCAGCGGCAGGCTAGCTCGCACACGGGGACCGACTTTGCTGGTACTAGCTAGCCAGTTTTTGAAATTCCTCAACGAATGCGCGCTAAGTAACGTAATTGCTCACAGTTCGTAGAACCCTGCCTGCTGAGAAGCTCTGATCAAAACAACGTGAAGCAGAGAGACCTTCGATCTGGTCAATTGAATCACGTCTTCTAACTCATTAAAATCCAGGGAGGCTTATTCTGCGATTTCATAGGCAAATTCCCTGGCAGAATTCAGTCGATGATTCAACAGGCCAATTCCGTTTGGCTGAATTGGCTTGTTCATACCTCGTTTCAGACTTGGTCTTCTAGACGGATACTACATGCAAAATTAGAAAAAGCAAAGCACCGTACTAAGATACCTAGTCCGGAGGTGATACTAGAGTGATACATACCTAGGATAAATTCGTAGAATAAGCCTCCCCATATTTTAATGTAAGAAAGCAGGCCCTACAGGTCCGGGATTGCCCTGGCTCGCGCAGCTTGGGCTCGCCCTCCGGGCTTGCCTAGGCACACTTGCCAGGGCATAATTGTCCATGTAGGGCCTGTTCTCTATTACAAAATGGTGGCAGCTGAACTCATCAGTTTGGGTTGGTTAGTCTGTTGGCCATTTGAATGTCAAGTTTGTTAATTAACATGTTGAGAAAATGAGGAGAATGATTGGCAATTTTCCATCTAGAAGTATATATATTGTGGAACACTAAAACCCAACTCCTAGTAGTTTGAGCTTCTAGGGCTCCCCTGTCGTGAATGTCTGCTTGAGACATATTAATTGTGAAATGATGTTCAATCTAAAAGGATATGAATTGATATTCATATGGCCACTAACAATCCAGTGAAAAGAGGATGTCACCTCGAGTTTTCCATTTCCTCCCCCCTCCCCCAAACGAAAAATTCAAAACCGTTGATTTAAAAATAAAAATAAATCTCGGTGTATATGGTAGTTTGTAAGGTTTGTGATTTGAAAGAGATATTGCTACAAATATTCCTGACATGATCACATTGTAGACGCTTAGCCTTGTCAATTTTATCTAGATGCCAAAGAAGATGAGCTGCTTTCTAAACTTTGGGTGATTGCAAGAAAGACTGGTACTATTTGGCGTCACATTTGGAGTGACCAAGTTGTCATGTGCTATAACTTGTGAAGCATGGACTTGTTGAGCTTGAAATTTTTATTGGAGATGGCTAGCTTGACAGTAATTAGATCCCTTATTTTTTTTTTAAATTCAAAAATCATTTTATATTTAAATATAAATTTGGCTAATTTATCACACTTTGCAATTTAGGGTTTTTTAGTACTGGGGAGTACTTAAAAATGATGATCTAGAGCTGAGATTTCTAGGGTCTATTCCCATACTTAGTAGGCATGAATCAATAGAAGGAAATTTAAAAAAAAACATTATTTTATGTCCTTTGTATTCATGCAAATAAGGCTCTTTTGAGCACCAATTATAAGCATTGGAAATGGTTTCAAGATTGTTCTTTTAGTGGAATATCTTTAGTTCTTTAACATAAATTCTTCTCAAATGGATAAATTTTAGTTTTTCATAAAATTTCTTTTCCTATTTTTACAAATAAAAATGTGAAAATCGAGTGAAAGGTACTATTTTCTTCAGATTTTACACTTTTCTAGTTCTCCTACTTAGAGAATTTGTCTATGCTTTTCTTTCCTAGGGCACCTTCTTCTTAAAGGTGTATACATCAAACATATTTCCCCCTTTTTTTTTAAATTGTTTTACTAATTATATAGTACTCCCAAAGAAAAAAAGGAATATTGTGCAAAACGCTACGTTTAGTGGTCGGTCTTTCTTGCAATGACCGCTTTGAGGTTCAAATTTTGTTTTAAAAGAGGCGTGCTAGTTTTCTTGATGTAGCAGTCTAGCAGAGTTTGTGAGACTAAACCGACATCATTGTGTTTCATGTTTGATTTTCATTTGAATTTTGTTTTCCTAATTGCAGCTTGCGTGGATGAGTCGTCTTTACTTTCAGCTTCTTTGAAATCTGGTTGCTTGGAATGCCATGGACTCAGCCATTTCATGAAACCATGATTGTTGTATGCACGCATATTTGAGTTTTTTCAGTGTAATCACTACCAAATGTTTTGAGGGTCGACATTGAGCTTTCTATCATGATCATTGTTGAACCCTAGTTTGGATGAACCTTCAAACTACAACACAATCATTACAAGAAAATGGGGTCTTTTTTGATGTAAGTAAAAATGCAAGATTTGTCGGCATAGATGTCACCTAAAATGAGTTATAAACTTATAATGGACAAGCCAAAAACRTCTTACATYGTCCAAAACACATGCCCRATTTTTTTTTACATCAMTTAGAACATGGTCTTCCAAGGTCCTCAAAATGTGCTATGTGGTGGACAGCTAAGCTCCACGTAAGTGCRCATTTGGCRAACAGTGYCACATCGGATTTTTTTCATCCAATTTTTTTGCTTATGTGATAACCAAAAAAGATAACGTGGCATGCTTAGTYAGCACACTTTGTGTTGTTTGATATACTAATTGATGTTGATTTTTGAGACGTCAAATAAGATGTTTTTTGAAACATCAATTGGTGCATACCATACCTATAAGGCAAATTAACAAAAAAAATTATTGAAAAAAAATTTAAAAATTTAAAAAAAAACACGTCGTAATCAACAAAAATTGAAAAGAACTTACCATCTATCATCAAGAAATTTTTTGATGGCAAAATGAAAGAATTACTTCATTAATAGTTAGTGAAAATGACGGAAAAAACAATCATATATGTATTCCCAAAATTTTATTTTATTTTTACATGTTGTATTATTGCCAAATTTTCATCCAATTCAAGTGTTTTTTGAGTAAAAATTACTTGCAAAATCTCTCATGTGTTACATACTAYGTACTTGACTTGTTTTCTCTTACAACTTTTGAGGTATAGACCAAGTAGACCAAAAATTTATTGCACACATGAATGTTATCATCTTTGTCATAGGCTCTAGATCAAAGTAAAAAAGTAAAAAAGACTACTTCACCTCCTAAAAGACTAGGGTATATGAGCATAGCTCCATTTTTCTTGACTAGCTCTTGTAACAAATATAATCCCACATTCGTGTGGAATGATTTTGATGATAGCTGCCATTGAAATGAAAAAAGACTTCCTATGAAAACAAGATCGACAAAATTGAGCAATTTCTGAGAAAATGCCACTGTTGATAAGATTGATCAAAGATGTTTGGTTAGGCGGTACTTTGTATATGCACTGTAATTAGAATGTTGAAATTGGAATGCTCCATAGTGATCCAAAAGCTTTGTACATTTCTGTTGTGTAGGTCATGTTTTGTTGGAACATCTCTTTCCAATGTGGGGAGTGCCGAATTGTATGTCGTGCGGAAGGGGGGGGGGGGGGGGGGGGGGAACAAGAAGCTTGTGTTGGTAGCGCTCCATGTCGTCAACAATCCTTCGGGCATTTCTACAACCGCCTCGCCAAAGAGGGCGCTAGAGAGGGGCTTGGCGAGGTTGTTGAGGAGCTTGGGTTTGAGTTCGTAGGTGGTACCCTATAGTGGAAGCTTGATTGGAAGGAGAAACCTCATATATGTAGACGGCTCCAAAATATGGCCCGGTACGTCATGAATGCCATGCTCGTTGTTAAGGACTAATGRCTTCAATTCCCATTTTATAATGCTAATAACGTTGGATAGGATTGACTAAGTGTCGTTTCAAGATCATGGTGCGCCTACGCAAGCCACACCATATGCCAGTGCCCTCTCCAAAACTTGGTGTGGCCGGCCGTTTTTTTCAATTGTGTGTGTGTGCTGTGAGAAAGAAATTTAGCAAGGCCACGTCCATTGCCAGTGTCTGGGCCCCTTTTTGCCCTGCCATGGGGGTGCTCTTAGTAGCAAGTGGAACATCCTCATATTGAAAGTTCTTCTTTGTTTTCCATAAGAGGTCAAGAGGCACAATGTGAGTTGCTTCTCTTTCATTGCGAGCTTTCTTTTGTCTCATTGTTTTATGTCTAAGAATTGCTATCACTCTAATGTGCAGTCATTTCTCCGTCTGGCTATTAGAGTTTAGAAGTTTTAGTGCCCTCTCTTCCAGATTGAAGACTTTGGATGACTTCACCAATTTGCCATTGTTGTGATAGAATTTAGGATTGTACCAAAATGCCCTTGGCATCATTTTTGACAAGAACTGCACTATTTTGAGGACTTCTTCTAACATTAAGAGCATAGTTTTCATTACTTTTTGCACACCTTATCTATTTAAAGCCATATTTTGAGTGATTACTCATGTAGGCTATGATACAAATAGTAATAGAGACCTATGGCCTTTCTGCTTTGAAAATTCATATCTAATTCAAGGGCATTCATAATTTTTTTAAACTGCCACAAATATGTTCCTTGTTTTCCTTTCTATGAAAAAAATGCAACAAATTTCTCTTTAGAGAGCTGTTTTCTCTTAATCCTTGAAGGACAGACAAGTGGTTGTGGAAATCATGCATTTTTGACACCGTGTGACACCATGTATTTTGAAAAGCCAAATATACTCATTAGGAATCAAAGTACTAGAAAAGATATTTCCGTTCCACTCTTAATACCAAGGATGAAAAGTTGCCATTTTGTCTTACATGGTTTGATTCTCTGTCATCTAGAGTACACAAAACGTGCGCCGCGACGTTCAAGGGTTAAATGGAAGCTTCTTGAGCCTTCTACCTTACAATCCTGCCACATCAKGTGCCACCTAAGTTTGGCATTTGCCTACTTACACATGTGTATCTTTCTACTAGTCCTTTTAACCCTTGAAAGACGGACCGGTGGCCGTGGAAATCATGCATTCTTGATACCAAACTGACATCATCTACTTCAAAAAGCCAAATATACTCATTGGAAATCAAAGTACTAGAAAAGATCTTTCCTTTTCACTTCTAATACCGAGGATGAAAAGTTGCCATTCTGTCCTACACATTTTGATTCTCTATCATCTGGAGGACACAAAAAACGTCCGCGGCGGCGTTTAAGGGTTAAGCTCAAACACCGGCCTCCTAAGACCAAGTGGGAACACATCTTTCTTTTTCTTTGACATGCCCCAAATCAAGAGTGCATCTTTAACCCTTGAACGTCGCTACGGACGTTTTGCAGCTGATGAATGTAGGACAGAACTGCAACTTTTCATCCTCTGTATTAGGAGTGGAAAGGGAAGATCTTTTCTAGGACTTTGACTTCCAATTACTATTTGGCTTTTCAAAGTACATGATGTCACACAGTATCAAAAATGCATGATTTCCACGGCCACCAGTCCGTCCTTCAATGGTTAAAACAATAATCTGGTTGGGCGAGAGGCCCAATTGTCGGTAAACAATTTCAGGAGAAGACCCATCACCCATGTCAAGGACGACGCCGAATCCGAGCCTGACACCTTGCATCCCAACTCCCCAGTGMACCCCCCAGAATATCGCCGCGCTGTCTGCTGCAGGAGTCAGCGCTGCAAGAATCCGTTGACAGAGTCCACCAATCAGTTGCCTCCTCCGTCTGCATTCCAAGGACACTAACTTATGTGCTCCCTTCGTCAACATCCACAACGAATAAGCTTTTAGTTCTGGCACACAGAAACCCAAGAAAATAAAAGACATCAACAATAGGACTACAATACYGGAATTGACGGAATGGTGGTAGTTTGCCGACCACCACCTACACTAAATAGTGAAATGAGATTGTCCCTCACTAATTTCTTGACATTCCACACTATATAAATATTTATTGTTGCTATACAAGAATATATTACTTTTGAATTAGTTATTGGTGTAGTCGGAACCCATGAACCTCTGTGTGTACATATGGAAGTATTTGTAGAAATATTTGTTGACTTTGATGGCTTACGTGGTAGAATCACGTAATACCAACCAGATAAAGGATATCGATGGACCTATTGCCGCGGGGAAAGGCGGAGAGCAATATGTGGTGCTTGACCAAGGGGAAAAACACTATTCACGCACATGTTTAGCTTTGGAAAAATTGTACAAACCAATACTTGATGTTACTCATTCAAAAATTGCGAGAAGGGCACCATGGCACAAAACACACTTTCATGTGAAAATCTTTACTATCTTCAGAGAATTAGGCCTACCTAAAAATATGGAAGTAATTAAAGACACTAAATTTGACTATCCATGATGATTGACATATGTGTGGTTACTATCACAAAAAGAACAGATGAAAATTGGTGAGTATCCACTCACTAGATGAGTTTTTTGTCATCCAAAGGACGCAAAACGTCCTCCTCATCCTGCAAGGGTTAAGCATTCTTTGCATGATCTGGAGCAATAGAAAGCAACGCAAGTTTTCTACCTTGTCATGGGGATTGCAATTTTTTTGGTGATTTTTTTACCCTAAATTGAAACTATTATGAGTTTTGGAAGTCAAAAGTTGATTTGGACCCATTCCCAACACATAGAGTCTTTCATAACTA
>VACF01000597.1:0-58556 GCA_006891605.1 Pleurozium schreberi
AATAAAAAGGTATGAGTGTACTAGTAAGGTAGGGTCAATCAAAATTGAGCAAAATTATCCATTAGCAATCATTTTCTATTAGTGGGGTTTGATATTTTAATCTTACGAGATAGAAAAGTTGGTGTAAAGCTCATAAGTAAAGCCCAAAACTGATATTTGAATATTGTGCATACAAGTTGTATGAGGTTAAGGTTCAATTCATAACTTCTCACACTTTAGATAACAGAATCAAAAGTAGGTGATCCTAAAAGTTGGTCAATTATAGTTGAAGCAATACCATAAACTATACAACTATCAATTGAAAATGTGTTTGGCATAGAATATTTATTTTGGCTCACAATCATTGATTGATTGGTCAACACATCAGAATTCAGCAAACACAAAATTGCCTAATTTGCTATCGACTTATAATATTGTAGTAAATGCCTACAATCTATGCCTAAAATTAGGTTTCTTGTTTGTTTGTCTTACTTTACAATTTATTGCATCATTGCAATGCATTACTTTACAATTTATTGCATCCTTATGATGTACTCCGTATTACTTTCAATTGCAAGTAATGTATTGTAATAGTGCTATAAATTGTAAAGTAATGCATTGAAATGATGCATTAAATTATATATTAATGTGCAAACCCATGAAACAACAATAATCACATGATAACTATTGACAAACCGTATGATTTAAATTTGGTGATGCTATGGTGTGAAAGCTAAGAATTTTGGAATTATTTTAAAATGAAAAAATAATAAAATATCTCTTATATTGTGAAAAAAAACACAACTTTCACATTGCATGTCCTAATTCCACAACACAAAGCCCTCACATTCCTTGTGCATAAAAGCTGTTGGACTTCAAATTTTTACTCAATACAAAATTTAAATACTATTTTTACTTTTATTTTGGTGGTGGCAACAACACAACATTTTTCCAAGGAGTAAGTTCCAACTTTTTTCCGTCACACCTTCATGAAAATAGTTGTTTGTGTCTATAACTGTTGCAAAAATGCTCAAAGAATAAGAAATTTGGAAACAAGCTTTCTAATGGTATGAAAATAAACATGAATTTTTTGAATTCAATTAAAATTACTTAAATGACTGAAATTGAATTTTGATAATATGTCACACTTTTCTTAACCTTTACAGGACGGACCTATCATCACGATAAAAGGCAAGGTGCAATATGTAGTGCTTGACCGAGGGAAAAAACACTGTTCACTCACATTTTTAGCTTTGGAAAAATTGTACAAATCAATACCCGGTGCTACCCATTCAAAAATTGTGAGAAGGGTAGCGTGGCACAAAACACTTTCATGTAGAAATGTTTACTATCTTCATAGAATTAGGCCTACCAAAAAATATGGAAGCAATTAAAGATACTAAATTTGACTTCCCATGATGATTGACATGTGTGTCAAGAAGGGATGAAAATTGGCAAGTATCCACATCAGGAAAGCACCCCTCTATTGAAACAATATTGTTTTAATGGGTTCATAGTCCAACTCTGAAAATGTACAGTTGTAATACAACATCAGTATTGCAACAATACTATTTCAAAAGGAGGCATTGTATTAGTACTAATGTTGTATTATAACTATACATTTTCAAAGTTGGACTGTGAGCCCATTGAAACAGTAAGGTAAGACAACCCATTGTGGTCAGAATTTGGAGTTTGGCCTCAAGCAACTGTTGAAATTTTTCAATTTTTTCCCCACCTAAAGACAAGTGTGAGAAATAGTTAGAGGAATTGAAATTATATTTTTTCTATAAAGTATGAATTTGCTAAAAAGAATTTGAAGTGTTCAATTTTCCATCGCCCAACAGGGTTTGTAGACCACCCCATAGCCAACAAAATCTGAATCCATAATGGTCATCTCACTACCTAATGCAATCACAATATTTTCTAACATGTAATGCCTAAAAAGTCAATCCCTATAATGAATTTCACACTGAAAAGTTGGAAGTGCCTTATGTGGTCACTAATCACTCCATTACTACCATGTAAGACATTGATTGTGGCCAAGATATCACAAAACTAAAAAAGCCACAATGGGGCCACTTCATAGGTGACCACTATGGAAGAAATAACCACAATTGGCTGTCTTACCTTACAACATGAGTACTAATGTAATGGGGTGTTAGTTCCCGATGCACTCATCAAATGAGTTTTTTTTGTCTTCCAAAGGATGCAAAACGTCCTCCTTGTGCAATGATTAACCAATAATCCTCTGTAAACCAATATGTCAGACCAGTCCACGACCGATTGATTAAGGGAGGCTCTACTGCACCAGGGTTTTGGGCATAGGAAACGGTGTCCAGATGCGACCCGGCAAAGCACACGGTGTCGCACATGACAGGTCACGAGTTTCCCGAGTGCCACCTCACCGATCCCGTACGACCCCTTTCCCCGCACCTGCCGGCGCGACCCAGTCAGCTTGTCCACCTGTCAGTCCACCACCCCTTTACTGCCATCTTTGGCTTTTCTCCAACTGTACCCTCCACACCACGTGTCGTCCCTTCGCATCTCCACGTCATCATCTCGCACCTTCTTATTACCCAGTCGACTTGTCACTCTCCTCACTCGAAAGCTTCACTACAGCTTATCTCCTGCATTTCCGGCTCCTCACTCAATTTGAAAGCTCCCATTCTCGCTTTGCATTACCGAGTCTTCTCGCAGCTTCAGAGTTTTCACGATTTAGGGTTATTTGTTTTCTGTTGTTTGGAGTGCAGTCGTTTAAGGTTACGTGATTTATTGCGATGTCGCATGCGATGGATGCCGTGACGGCGCAGGCAGCAGGATCTGCCAACCCGCCGTGCTGCCCTTTCGTGCCGCTCTGCTTCGAGTGCGGCACTCGGCGCAACCCGTGCCATTGTCGAATTCTGGGCCCGACGGTAGGGTTTGTGGCGTTTGCTGTGGCCGCYGTGGTGGAATGGCCCGTGGGGATGTTCGTCTACTGTTTCCGTCACTTGAAGGGACGCCGCATCATGGCGCACCCGGCGGCCGTGGTCTACCCCCGCGTCTCGTCCTGCTTCCCCATCTAAGTTAAGCAGCTGCAGCAATTTCTTGAAAAATTCATGCTAGGGTTTTTCCCTTTGAAGGCTTTTCCTATGAAGGCTCTGTGACCTACGGAATGTTCACGGATTGTACAGAACAGGACTTTGGTATTTGGTTGTGTGATCGGTTTGGGGTATAAGGTTTAGAAGGGCTTTAACTTTAGTTTGAGCTCTTTCAGTTTTGTGGTGGATCTGGTGTGGTGATGTAATTGTTGGAGTCCCATTGAACTCCCATTACTCATGTATAATAAACTGACTTTCATGTCATTTGTATTCTTGCACTTGGGGTGTTGTGTTGTGCATGGTGTTTATGGTGATTTAATTTTAGTGTTTACAGTCTGTGGATCTGGACAGTAAGTGCTACCCTTCTGGAGTCAAGTCATATGATCCGATGGTCCATTTCACTGGTTCTACTAGTCTAGATTTTTGATATTCTGTTGTTTTGAATTTTAGTCTGAACATTTAGATATGTAGAGAGTGGTTGATTGGATTCCTTACTTTTGTACAATCAACCGATTTTCATGTCATTGTCATTTTTGTGACTATTATCATACTTATAGTGGATGGAGTTTATGATCTTTAAATTGTTGGCTTTGAAAGTGAGTCTAGTAGGAGAGTAACACTGGCTTGTGAAGAGTAGTGCCAATTTTAGCCCTCTTTTTGACTAGCCAAAGAGAAAGTGACATAGCTACTTTGAASACTAAATTGGAATTACTTCTACAAAAAAATAGATTCAATAGTTCATAATTCTTGCCAAATAATTATAACTTTTTACATAACTTCAAAATTATTTTTAGAAAATAAAACACAAAATATGTTTTGAATTGGAGATCTTGCCTAGCACTCATATGAAGTTGTGGGTTGATGAATGTGACATTAGATGTTTTTTGAGGCCTCTCGAAGACTTTTTTAGGAATGTTCCCATTGTTTTTTTTTATGCAGAATATTCAAACTTTAAAAAAATTCATTTAAAAATTTAAAAAAATATTGAAAACTAAGAATTTTTTTTTTGAATATTCAAATAATATTCATAAATTATTTTAAAATATATTTTAAAATTAAAAAATTAAAATTATTTGACATGGCAATTTTTCGACCACATCAGATTGCCGATGTGGCAAGTTTCCATAGTCTAGGAACTCCAAAGAACTAGCAGTCTTGTTGAGGCCCGAAAAAACATCTAACTCCATGCTTTAAAGCATTCTTTAAGATAAAAAAATATCACCTTCAATTGCATTTATCAATTTACTATTATGAGTGAAAATATTAATGGGTAGATGCTTTAGAGCTTCACGTAGTCTCTTTCTAGGGCAACCATTTAAAAATTGATTGTCATTTTGGGAAGCTAAACTTGGCTTTGAAGCAATTTTCAATAAATTATTGTCAGAATAAAATGGAATTGGCATATAAMCGAAGTCGTTTCGAATTTTTCTCAATATTTTTTATATAAGATAATTTTGTTTACTATGGAGGGCCCTTTTTAAGGATGCAAAAGAAACCCCTACCTCATTGGTAAACAATGTTATGTTGCCTCACTTGAAAACTTATGAAGGTAACTACACTTAAAATCATACGAATAAGAAATTCAAGATGGTTTTCAATATTASAGTTAAAAACTATTTGTGGGATTTTGTTAAGAGTCAAAAAGAAAATTTTAGATTCTTTTAGAATGCATTTGTTGGATACCGTTTAAACAAACTACAAATTTTCAAAGTGCTGAAAATAGATGTTTCTAAAATCGACCACACTTTCATGAATAATGAAAATAGTAACCCTAGGAGTCCAATGAGTCATCAGTCCTTAACCGCTTGAAAAAAAAAATGAAAGTCCTTCCAAAAATCCATAAACGCACGCGTCAACTGAAAAGCTTACTGCTCTCCACCAGATTGCTTTTTTTACCACTCAATCCCATCCCCTTCCAAGAAAGGGGTGACTCCCACGCCACGCTGCTCAGTCATCTACGATTTTCGGCGCCAACATCTACGTTCTGTGATATTTTTCTCATGAAATCATGCTCCACAAGAGATCTTCGTCAGTGACTGGATTGTGCGTGTAGGTCGTGTCGGTGTGTGGGCGATGGCTATCATGGCGTTTTCCGCCAGCAACTGAAACCCTCGACCAGGTTCCTTTCGTCGGCGCAACTCAATTTCACGCGATTCCAGAGGAGGCGTGGTCCGGAAGTTCAGTAGTTGAATTTKAGGCGAAGTAGTGATCTGTTTCTGCGAAAATCCGAGCTCTTTTGGTGCAACTTTTGAGCAATTTGTAGGCTCTGGCGTGACTGCGTTCTTCCTGGTTTCGGATTCGCGTTTGGATGGAGAATTGAAGTATTTGATATTCTATTGCGTCTGTTAAGAAGGTGATCTCTTAGAATTTTATTGCATTAGTTGAATTGAGGCGGTGTATTTGTTGCTATTTTTGCTGCATTATTCGCTTCATTTGTGGAAGAGGTCGGTGGTGGTCGTTTGTGGCAATTGAAGCAGAAGTAGTCGGTTTGACGTAATCTATGTAGTTTAGGGTTATTAGCGATCAAAAACGTGATTGACGTAGAGTTTCTTTAATATTTGTTGGCGGTCGTCTTGATCTTTATTACTTGAGGTCGCGAATTCGTTTGCACGGTGCGGATGAAGAAGTGTTGCGCTTATCGTCGTTTCGAAGCTGTTTTGCAAGTGGATTGCTGAAGTTTTGGAGTGACGGAAAATTGACTTGTTCGCAATTGAATTTCGTGTTGTAAGGAGGAGATATTATAGAGTTTTATTTCACTATTTGAATCAAGACTATAAATCGGTTGCCGTTTTTCTGCATTTTCGCTTTTCGTGGAAGAGGCGGAGCAGGAGCGGTGCTGATTGTTTGTGGCAATTGGAGCAAGGGAGCCGGTTTTAATTGATGCGTTAGGGTTAGAAGTATTCAAAACTATGCTTGACGTAGATTCTCTCGACCGCCTTSAGCTTTATTAATTGAGGCCGTCAATTGTTTTGCAATCCAGAGGCTTTGTGTGCTTTATCCTCGTTTCGAAGCGATTTGTCAAGTGATTTGCTGAAATTTTGGATGGGAGGACAATCTGGTCCAACCATGGACTCTGGCGATTTTGTCGACGAGTCGGACTATGCAACATCTTCTCAGCGGATGGCATCGACGAACACCATTCAGGTATTTCGGTCCTCTATAATTCCGGACAGAATTTTTGTGTACAAGTTTCCTTGAAGGATATATATAGTCAGATTTCATGTGTCTTGTGTGATCTTTGCACCATGCACCATCTTCACTGCCCAGTGCATCGTCGAAGACTCTTCAGGTATTTYGATACCATATAATGYTGGACAGATTTTCCATCTAAAGCTTTACTCTGTTAGGAGCCAGATGTCATATGTCTTCGGTTATATTCGCAGGGTGGACGCTCTTCCTCTTCAGGAAGTGCGTCTGGGAAGATGATGGTTGGAAGTGGAGGTCCGGATTCCTACCAGGTCGTTTTTGTCAAGGACAACGTAGCTGTGCATCCCACTCAGAATGCCAGTGAACGAATCAGCGGACGTCTGCGACTGATAAAGCAGGGGGCTTCACTTTTTATGGTAGGAGCTCTTTTTTCGTATGAGTATCGTCTTTGTGTGTAGTTGAAGCCTACTGTGCAATGCTGCTCTGTGATATGGCTCCAATCAATGACAATCAAAGATTGTATGGATTCGTTCCAAATGTTAGTGGAGTGTACATCTTCGATCCTCGCGTGGATGTTCAAGTATGATATGAATCTCCGTATTGTGCAGACATGGATCCCGTATGTTGCTCAGGGTGGCGGCCGACGTGGTTCAGTAGTCATGAAATCTGCAGAGAAAGGTACGTTTGTAGGGCTATTTGTGAAGATTGTGTATGTCTATTGTGCCATGCCTATTTGTGTGTTCATTTTAGAGGCTTTGTGTGCTTTATCCTCGTTTCGAAGCGATTTGTCAAGTGATTTGCTGAAATTTTGGATGGGAGGACAATCTGGTCCAACCATGGACTCTGGCGATTTTGTCGACGAGTCGGACTATGCAACATCTTCGCAGCGGATGGCATCGACGAACACCATTCAGGTATTTCGGTCCTCTATAATTCCGGACAGAATTTTTGTGTACAAGTTTCCTTGAAGGATATATATAGTCAGATTTCATGTGTCTTGTGTGATCTTTGCACCATGCACCATCTTCACTGCCCAGTGCATCGTCGAAGACTCTTCAGGTATTTYGATACCATATAATGYTGGACAGATTTTCCATCTAAAGCTTTACTCTGTTAGGAGCCAGATGTCATATGTCTTCGGTTATATTCGCAGGGTGGACGCTCTTCCTCTTCAGGAAGTGCGTCTGGGAAGATGATGGTTGGAAGTGGAGGTCCGGATTCCTACCAGGTCGTTTTTGTCAAGGACAACGTAGCTGTGCATCCCACTCAGAATGCCAGTGAACGAATCAGCGGACGTCTGCGACTGATAAAGCAGGGGGCTTCACTTTTTATGGTAGGAGCTCTTTTTTCGTATGAGTATCGTCTTTGTGTGTAGTTGAAGCCTACTGTGCAATGCTGCTCTGTGATATGGCTCCAATCAATGACAATCAAAGATTGTATGGATTCGTTCCAAATGTTAGTGGAGTGTACATCTTCGATCCTCGCGTGGATGTTCAAGTATGATATGAATCTCCGTATTGTGCAGACATGGATCCCGTATGTTGCTCAGGGTGGCGGCCGACGTGGTTCAGTAGTCATGAAATCTGCAGAGAAAGGTACGTTTGTAGGGCTATTTGTGAAGATTGTGTATGTCTATTGTGCCATGCCTATTTGTGTGTTCATTTTGAATCTTTACTACGTTCTGATTGGCACATGATCAAGCYGTTGCCAGATAATATTCCGTGGGGTTGGTTGGGTACCTCTTAACAGATAGGAATTTGTACACGATTCGTGCAGTTTCTCTGGCAGAGATGCGKTCAATTCGTCGCCATACCCCAGCCTTTGGTTTGCAATATATTATAATCGTTCTTACGTCAGGTGGGTTCATCTGAATTCCTGTTCTGTARACATGAATGTATGTTTGATATTGCAATATCCTGGATGAGCACTTGATGATTCAAAGGGCCCTTGTGTCTTGGTCTACTTGAGTATTTGCATGTGCTTAGCTTATATTTCCAGTCAGCGGTGGTGATGCTGTTGTTGACTAGGTCATCTCTCAGTGTTTCACATTCTTGGCCAAGCATAATTGAAAATTGACKCTGTGCAGGTCTAGCATTTGCACCTTTACACTTCCATACTGGTGGTGTTCGGGAGTTCTTATCAACACTTAGAAATCATGCTATGCTTGTGAGGTCAGTCAGCAGGCGCTTTAAGATATCTGAGATTGGCAACATTCTTCGTGATCTAGCTAATTATGTTTTCTGAATATGCGCATGGTTTACGTYTACAATCTTAATTTTTTATTAGTATCTTGTTGATAACTATCTTATGGTGCTGTGTATCTTAAACATCCATAGGGCAGCGTGTTAATCTTTTTGAAGTAATTTTGTTTTTGCTCTTTTGGGGGTCTCTGCAGATCGAACGAGGACCCAAATGTGTACCTTGTGAACGACGTTCAGGACCCCTTGCAAGTACGTGTTGTACCATGTCTAGTTGGTTAAGAATCTTATTGCGTTCAGTCTGTATGTCCATTTTTTGTTAGACTTTTTCACTCTGTGTTGCTCGGGTCGGTGGTTTTATGCTTCTCAATCTGATATTTTTAGTTCTCGACTCTTATTCAAGATTAAAGAGAGAACTGAGTCTTTTTCTGTGCTCTGGGGCTATCTATAGAAAGTTTACACGAGTTTGGGAAGTAGTGTGATGCAGTTCTGAAGTACACAATGATTCAAGTCCTTTATTAATTGTGGTTTGTTAGTGATCACCGAATTGTATTGCATAGTAGATTCATAGGAATCATGTTAAATGGTGCTCTGCTTGTTTCAGAGGAGTCTTACGTCACTCAAGCTTACAGAAGTGACGCCAGTAGCAGTGGGTTTGGAACCTGCTCCCATTGTGATTTCGAATGATGAAACTGTTCAACCAGTGCTGGAGGAGAGCTCTACTAGTAGCAGCAGCAGCTTGCAGACGTCTGGTAACAGACAAGGTCCTCGGAGGGAAGCATCGAGAGAAATTATAAACGTCTTGGAGAAGTTTTCTATGGTTACAAAGTTTGCAAGAGATACAACAGCACACTTGTTTGGAGAGAGCAGCCGACTTTTGGGAAACTCTGAGATGGATCTCGATCGAGCACCGATGAGGTCAGTTTGTAGGCCATTCACGATGAACTTTAGTTACCTGAAGTGCAAGATACTTAATGAAACGCCCCGTTCTATTTCTTTTGTTTCTTCGAAAGCTTTTCCTATTTGATTCATAGCCGATTGTTTTAGTTCCTTGCTGCAGCCTTGCCAGTCAATCACCTATTGCTTTTATAAATAAAAAATTGTAAACGTGGATTTCGTGTTTGTTCACCTTACAGGGCAGAGCAATCTTCCAGGGATGACAGAGAAGCAACAGCAAAGGTTTTTTCAAGCATTTTTTCTGGCTTCGATTATAGATGATGTCTCAATTGTCATAATGGGCCTTAAGAGTGTAGGTCTTATAGAGGATTTTGGAAATGCTATACTTCATTTTTTGGATGAGATGCAAAGTCGTTATGTAATTACAGAAACATGTATCAATAGATATTTGTCTTCTATTGAGCATTCTCTCGGTTTGAATACTGCAGAACGACTCTCCAGCTTTGGTTTGGGGACAACCACGGCCACCACCCCTTGGTGATGAAGAGGTCTGTTTCATTGTGGAACTGATTGAATTTTCAGGAAGTGGTTCATTTATTGTCTTCCTTGATGATTATGCTGTATTGTTATTACTTCTTCAAGATGCCTATACCGAATGTTGGGATTGTTGGATATTGTTGGCCGGGCCATTAACGTCGTATTGTGGATTTTCAGTGGCGTACCTTCTTGGATAGGGAGGGACGTGTAGTGGATCCAAAAGCTCTCAAAAAGCGTGTCTTTCAATGTGGAGTTGAACCCAACCTGCGTCCTGAGGTATTACGCTAAACCTTGTCAAGGTTCGGATTTGTACTTCTTTCTGCAATTGTTGGATGATTCAAATTGTAAAAGATTTTGCGCWGGTCATTAATATCTTCTGTAATGGGAATCACTTTTCGATAGATACATTTACGACTGATATATTTCTTTTTCATCTCTGTTCTTTGCTATAAATTTTTTCACGCCCATTGGTGCGTGTGTTTGGGTTCATTGAACCTTTGAAGGTGTATGTTATTGTGAGTAACTACATTTAATGTGGTTTCTGTCCYTTGCCTGTAGTTGTGGAAGTTCCTCCTTGGCTATTACAAATTTGATTCTACTTATGGTGAGCGGGAAGCATTAGTTTTATCCAAACGTGAAGAGTACAAAGTCCTCCAGACGCAGTGGCAGGTGCGAATTGTCTGTTAGTTTCTGCTGTATTGTTAGATCAGTTTGTAGCACAGCTTGTGGCWGTTGTAYGGTATTTTGCYCACTTTTGATGTGGTATATAAWCACAGTTGATTGAATGGCRTTGTACTTCTTGACCAGAAAATCTTAGAACATCAATATCTCCTTTTAAAYTTTCAGGTATGACTCATGATATGTTGAAATGTTGTTTTAATATTTTCTTTACACCGATCTGTAGACTGTATCTGAAGATCAAGCAAAGCGATTTGGTAAATATCGGGAGAGAAAGCACCGGGTTGAGAAGGATGTGGTACGTTTTCTAGTATTTGATAACATTCTCACAGTGATGTTGTGTTGGGCCTAGTTGATTGTTGTTTRGTTACAAAGTCAGTACGCAGTAGCTATATCCAGGACTGGTTCAATTCTTTCATACCCGTRAAGGACTGAAGTGGTATTGCTGTGCAGATTAGAACGGATCGAACAATTCCATTTTATGAAGGTGATGATAATCCTAATGTGAACGTTTTACGCGACATCTTAGTGACCTACTCATTCTACAATTTTGACYTGGGATACTGCCAGGTGAGCCGCTTAAATGCTTTGACTCCGTGTTCTTGTTTCTGCTTCCACTTTAGGTATGGATATATGTGGCATTTATATTCGTTTGGGAATCATACTKTAGTCAATTCTTCTCTTTTCTTGGGCTCGACATACCTCATCCAAATCATTYTGAAGKTTCAAGACTTGGTTAGCTGTGTCTCTCAGAMACCATTACCGCTGAATGGTAGGGGTCGTCTCCAGATGTGAATAACCTTTTGCGGGTAATATGCACAGGGTATGAGTGATCTTCTGTCGCCTATTCTATTTGTGATGGGGGATGAATCCGAAGCTTTCTGGTGTTTTGCCGCGCTTATGGAGAGGATGGCTCCAAATTTTCATCGGGATCAAAATGGAATGCAAGCTCARCTCTCTGCTCTATCAAAGGTCTGCTATGCACTTTYTGTCTGAATTATATATTTATTGYTTATTCCCCCACTGTAGATCTGTTGGAGCTCACCTYGAGAAATTGCAGTATGGTATTTTGTCTTCATGGTTCTTGTTTTGTTCTACACYAAGGTTTAACCGAGGTTCTTATGTGTGGATTTGAAGATACTGACACGTCTGGTAATTACAGCTGGTGCAGTTGCTGGATAACCCTCTTCATGACTACTTCAAGCAGAACGAGTGCTTGAATTACTTTTTCTGCTTTCGGTGGATTCTGATCTGCTTCAAAAGGTCAGGATTGACATTCACAGTAGTCTGACAATCATAGGAATTGTAGTAAAGACACTTATTTCTGGAAGAGTTTTTTTTTTTTTTATCTTCTCTTGATCTAATGCGATGTTTCTCTGATAACTAGCGGCTATGATTTTGACTCCGTTTGGGTGATGGTTAATTGCAGGGAGTTTGACTACTACGATGTGTTGAGACTTTGGGAAGTGCTTTGGAGCCACCACCTGTCTGAGCATTTCCATCTCTACATGTGTGTAGCAATATTGAAGAGGCATCGCCGTAAAATCATGGATGAGCAAATGGAATTCGATACCCTATTGAAGTTCATCAACGAACTCAGTGGACACATTGAGTTGGAGTCTACACTACGTGACACTGAAGCTCTTTGCTTGTTTGCTGGAGAGAAGGGCGCAGCATGTATCCCTCCTGGGACACCGCCTTCACTGCCAGTAGTGGAAGTAGATCCTTTTGCTGTACAAGCAACGTTGTAATCATCCCAGAGGCGAACATTCTTTGTACAGGAGCTCGATTTTGTATTTTCCGGCCTCTCAGCCTTGTTCATTGAACGATGGATTCAAATCGCAGGGATGTGAAGAAGCCAACAGAGGACACAACTGCTGTTATAATTGTTCTCTGATATAAACATATTGCAATAAAACTTATGTTTAAGATGTGTTGCTTTTCTGACAAAAGTGGAGTTTGTGATGTCTGAATTCCGGAGGTGCCACCAGAAGGAAAGATTGTTTCGCTGACGTTGTTCTTTATTCACTCCAATATTCCGCCCTCGTGCACCCAAGGAGGGTTACATTTCAGAACAAAATGTACACCAATAGAACATGGTGGGAATTGGAATTTGGGTGCCACAAGGTTGGTCCACCTTCACCTAGGAAGGATGGCGCAAATGTTTAGTGTCCTATGGATGACTAAGTATATTTTCGTGTGGGGATAGAAGTGCAACTATTCATCCTAGGAAATTTGGGTGGAAAGGGGAGATCTTCTATAGTACTTTGACTTCAAATGAGTTTTTTTGAATTTTTTAATACCAATTGTTCTTACGGTTTCAGAAATGATGATTTCCCTAGGGACCCCTTGTGTCCTTCTAGGGTTAACCCCTCACCATTGGAGGGTAAAGAAAAGTGTTCTCACATAGTCTGGCAGTCAAATTCAAAGTGTTGTAACTTTTGCATCCAAATTCAATAAAACTTGTTGGGTTTAGTTTCTCTCAAGGTTTAGTTATTGTGATAAAAATTTCATGTCAATCCAAGTTGTTTTGAATGTTTGGGAGCAATTTGAAGTTCAAAATCAAGACATTTTTGCATTATAGTGAACTTCCGCAACTTATAACTTCCTACATGGTCCATTTTCAATCATTTTTGTTGTCAATCATCATTTCAAAAGTTTTACATACTAGTCTAATTTGCATGATTAAAATTTCATATCAATCCAAGAGGTAGTGAGTGATTGAGAAGCATTTAGTAGGAGGTTCAGCTATAGATGTGATTTTTTGCTACTTTTTTCACTATTTTTTGACATTTCAAAACAATTTCGTAGATACAATGAGTCATTTTAATGATATTTTTTTCATCAAAGTGTTTATCTTTGAATCATTTTGTAGTTTAAATTTTTTTCATTTGAGTAGGTCTAGAAATCAAATTTCACCTACAAAAGTGTTTTTAAGAAAAATTCAGCATCTTTTTTCAAGTCTAAAACATTATTTTCTTCAATCTATACGATCAAATGACCCCAAATTTGTTTCACACCATCTACAACATGCACACTACAAAATCATACGGTTGAGATTTTCACACTTCATTGAGATTTAGACTTATAGCACTTGAAAAGCAAGGATGCTTTACACATGTTTGGACTTTAGGCAGTGAAGGTTTCTCTTGAACATCGAGGCGGATGTTTTGCATCCTATGGATGATAGAGAATCAATTTGCGTAGGACGTAAGTGCAACTATTCATCTTTAGAATTTTGTATAGTACTTTGACTTTCAATGAGTATTTTTGGATTATTCTAAACTAGTGATTCCCACGATATCAAAATGGATGATTTCCATGATCACCAGTCCGCCATTCAAGGGTTAGTACTTGCATCTCTAAAGAGACTCTCCCTCTCTTGATCCATCACCTTGAGTATATTTTTAACCCATAAGCTTTGGAAGACGTATAGAATTGAATGCTTGCTAGTGTTGTACACCAAGAAAAGTGATTTTTCATCCATTGCTTCAAAGATCACAATATAACATTGTAACAATATTCAAAGTAAAAAGAAATACCAAGTTGTTGAAAAGAAAAATTAAATCATTGAATATTGTGGATTCCTTAAATCATGAGAGCAATATTGTAATGGTATTTGTTTAGTGTGGTCTACACTAAATAGTATGAAGAATGTTGTGAGTATTTTTTGAAAAATGAAAATAAATTTTTTCATGCATATCTAGTTGCACAATGGCAGCAAACATAATGATAGAATGATGGACAATGAGGCTTGAAATCAATGGTTATGATCCATCTTTCTAGAGTTAAACCCTAAAGGACTGGGAGTGTTTAATCCACAGAGGATGCTGCAAACGTTTAGTGTCTGATGAATGACAAGGCATTCTCTTGTGTAGGAGAAAAATTCAACTATTCATCCTTGGAATTAAAGTGTGAAAAGTGGAGATCTTCTACAATACTTTGACTTCAAATGAGCTCTAACTTTTAGTTTTTTAACACAAATTATTTTCTTGGTTTCAAAAATGATGATTTCTAGAGGGACCACCTGCATCCTTCCAAGGTTAAGCATGTTTTTTTTTCTTGACCAGCTCTTGTAACAAGCATAATTCCTCATTTGTGTGGAATAGTTTTGATAATTTCCACTGTTAAAATGAAAGAAAACTTATTTAGCTTTCCTACGAAAAAAAGATCAACAAAATTGCACAATTTTTGAGAAAATGCCACCGTTGACAAGATTGATGAAAGATATTTAGTCCAGTTGTATTTTGTACATACGCTAAAATGGGATGTTGGAATCGGAATGCTCAAAAGTGCTCCAAAAACTCTGATTTTTTTTTCCATGGGTACATATCATTATGATACTAATGTGCATTTTTTTCAAATCATTTTGAGCTATAGAAAAAAAGATATGAGGATGTGAAGTGACAGCCCAGAGCATCTTCTCAATTCATAGAAAACTAACCAAAAGTTGCACTCTTGATAATTTCTCAATAAGATTGCACCATTAGATTCTGTGCAAAAAAACATCTTGGATCTCTTTGTTGTTCAGGGTGAATGCATGAAAGATTAGTACTATTATGCGTCACACTTTGAATCGCGGAGTTGTCATCCACTACAACTTTTGAAGTATGAACCCAATTCACTTGAAATTTTTACTAGAGATGTTTAGCTTGATAGTAATTAGAATCCTTATTTTTTTAAATTTTATAAAATCATTTTATATTTAAATTTAAATTTAGCTTGTTTGTCACACTTTGCAGTTGAGGGTTTTTTAGTACTAGAGAGTATCCAAAATTAATGATCTAGAGCTGAAATTTTGTAGTCTATTCATGCACTAGGCATGCATCCACCAAAGGGAATTTTAAAAACCATCATTTTAAGTACACTACATGCATGCTAACCTCGGGGAGATCACTCCTTGTAATTTGAGGTATGCACCTGAGTTAAGAGGTTATTTGATGTAGGGCTATTTACCTTGATTGTTGTATTTAAGTTGACCCTATTTTTACATAAAAAGCTATTACAAGCATAATTTTAATACCCTATAACTTTTTATAAATTCTTCAAATGTTTTTTATAGTTGGGCTAGTTTACATCTAAAACTTATATGTCCGTTTTTTTCATATACATACACAATATACACTATAAGACCAATGTCTTATATCTATACTTAATTTTTTTGATGTATGAGGTGCTAGTTCCATAATACAATTTCACATAAGAATAAATAAGAATGTGCAATTGAACCCTAGTTTTGGATATTTCTAAATTCTAAGCCGTGTATTTTAATCAATCTAATATAGAAAGGAACATGCAACATTGCATGAGCATCAAACAATCATGACATTCAAACCAAGTATGAAGACCTGTCATTGTTTTAAGTTGATTGTTCTTTGAATGTTTGTCATTGTCATTGTTTTAACCCCTGAMSRCCGWGCTCATGTTYAYTAWAATYAAGACCTTTTCAATTCATTCCCACCAAACCATCATCTAAAAAGAGATCCACTTAAATTGCCCGTACCCATTGGTAGTGGAGACAAATCTAGAGCTAGAGTGAAAATGACACGTCCTTTGACCGTACCATTGAAAAGATTATAATAGTCAAACAATGAGATCTTTCAATTTGGAGAGGCCATATTTGAGGAGTTGGGGCGCTCATGGATTAAGACTCCACACAATATCAAAAACGTTAGAAAAGCAATAACATGAATCCCCCAAAGGCAATATCATCAATCTAACAACCAAAGCAAGTCCTATTCACCTTATACTGAAACACAACAGCAATAAAACAGTGAGATAGCTAGCCCAAAGTCCTCACTAACCCTATGCCCCATAGGAGCGAAGGTACCTCCAAACCAAAAACATTTATTTAATGGATCTTTATAGGAAGACAATCCTTTGTCATACATCCTTCCACTATAAGAAAATAGAGGTATAAATGACTTGTTCACAATGACTTCACCAACAACAATGATTGTAAAATAGTCATTTTAAAATCATTGTTGTTGGTAAAGTCATTGTGGACAAGTCATTTATATCCCTATTTTCTTCTAGTGTTCATTGTAGATTTACAAATCAACGTTTTTTTTCTTAGAACAATATATTCTTAGGTGCCCTTACATTGTTGGAATATTAACACTTTCRTAGACAAGCTGAAATTATCTAATAATAGTGACAAATTGATAGAGGAAATCTCCAACATTTATTGGATTGTGCACATTTTATCCTCCACACAAATTTTTTTGTCTACACTTATACTCAGTTACTCACTATACTATAAAAAATTTGTACAACTCATATCTGGCAAGGCTAACTTATTAATAAAAATTCCTACTATATGATATTTTTACATACCCTATTTTATATATATTAGATGATGTAGCATTTCATAGACCCTATAGTAGCTCTAAAAATTATATAAAATTTTCCCCCTTTGAATTAAATGGACCCTATCTTTTAACTCACGTAGTTTTCTTAAAATCACAAGTGATCTCCCCGGGATGCTAACAGGGCTTTCTTGTGAGCGCACTTTTGAACATTCAAGATGATTTTAAGATCACTCTATTTGTGAAATCAATTTATTATAAAGTTCTCCCATATTTTCAATTTTTAATTTTTTTTCAATTTTTTTCCTATTTTTTACAAATTAAAATGTCAAAGTGTCTATTTTCTTTAAAAAATGTGTTACTCTACTTTGTGAATAACTTTTGACCTAAATTTTTTTTGGATCTCAAATTCTGGTAACATGTTATTTAAATTATATTGTGCTAATTATCCATATTTTATCTTAGTTTTAGATATTTTTTTCCAAAAGGTTGCTGGTACTAGCAAGTACTAGTGAACGCTACAAAAACCGGTTGGTCTTTCATGCATTCACCCTTCACAAGTTGTTAGTGAGCTTAAAATATCAAATTTTCTATGAGTGTAGTTGCAAAGCCACGTGGCAACCTTAAGGTCCTTTAAGGGTTAAATCAAGGTAGTTTAGGGGCCCTCTTTCCTTCATCAAAACTAGTATGCCATGTGCCCTTGCCACATTCAAAATGAAAGTAAAAGTAATTTTCAAATTTTTTTATCCATGAAAACTTTGAAATTAAATAACTTTCACCCCGTTGGTCCAATTGCCATGAAACAAAGGCCATACACCCCACCTCGCCAAAGGCTTTTCAACGGTACCAAGAACACGACTGGTAGACGCACTGTCCAAAAAATCTCAGTGTAACAAACAAAACAAACATTCTATCTTAGAGGTATGAATGGATTAAAGCCCAAACCTTTGAATTCTAGTGGTGGAGGCACCTACAGCTTTTGATTCTCCTCAAAGGCACCCGCCAAGTTGTTGCTTCTTCTTAGGCCACAACAGTTTCTACTAGCCTTTTTTGGGGACAAGTGTCCCCCTTGTTGACCTCATGGCACAAGCTAGTATTTGGGGGGGAGGGGGGGGGGGGGGTAAATTGGACAAGTTAGATTATGACAGATCTTGCAAAATTTAGCCAGAAAAAAAGCCCCGATTTCTACTAAGGTAAGACATCCCATTGAGGGAAAATGACCCATAGTGGACACCTAATGACCCCATGACGGTTTTTCAGACCATAATCAATGTCTAACATGACCCCTATGGAGTGATTAGTGACCTCATTAGGAGCACCCTACTTTTTGAGTATAAATCATTGTAAGAAGTGACTTTTCACGACCTTCCACATTACAAATTATTGTGCCCACTTTAGGTGATCAAGATGAGCATATTGGATACATGTTGGTTATCATGTAGCCTACTGACTCTTTTGGGCAGATGACTTCAAAAATTCATAACTAATTCATACTTGGTCTGAAAAATATAATTTTTATTGCTCTCAATATTTCTCACACTTATCTTTAGGTGGGAAAAAATTTGAAAATTTCCAGCAATGTTACAATGGTAGACTCCAAATTCTACCACAATGGGCTGTTTTACCTTACATATTGTGCAATTGATTCAGTCTTTGAGGCTTCTATTTGAGTTTCTATGTTAGGTCCTTTGCAGGGCTCGAACACAACACAAACTTCAACATGTTCATGAACACACACAAGCTTTGGTCATAATAAATGTGCACAGCCCGTCCATAGACTCCATGTTCAATCCATCCTTTAAATTAGACTGTTTTGTTTGTTTGTTTGTTATGTTGAGATCTCCCGGACCGTGTGTCCCCAGGTGGCGTGCTTGGTACCATCGCAAAGCACTCGGTGGGGAGGGGTGCTCGTGGCGTTTGGACCTACAGTGCAAAAGTTATTGAATTTCAAAGTTTTTTTAAATAAAAAAACTAGAAAATTACTTTTACTTTTATTTTGACTATGGCAATGTCACAAGGCATACTAGCAATCTTGAACTAAGCAATCACTCAAAGAAATCTTGGTAGTTGTAAGAAACATAAGCAATGAAGCAAACCCTAGCAATGCAACGGAAGCAAACCCTACGCAAATAAGCTGAAATTAGTCTTTTTTTGTAAATGGGCAATTTGTGCACATTAAAAAAAATCATTTTTTTCAAAAAACAAACTTTGATATTGATTATCTAGAGTTATATATACATGAAAAGCTTTTAATCATTCCATTTTGATCAATGAGTCAAATGTTATGAGGATTTTTTGTTTGCGGGCAATTATAGATCCTTTACTCTAAAATAAACTTTGAAGTCCTTCATTTTACTCAATTTTCAATATTTTTGGAAAAGAAAAAAACATAGGATGTAGATTGTTTATTACAATATTTCAACTATTGAGATTGGCATTTTTCAATTCCTTAATTAAATTCTTAACACTTTAGTATTTTGAATAATTCTTTACTACTATCTACTTACTATTTTTTTCCTATATATTGTACAATTCCAAATGATCTGAAATTTATTCAAGCATATGGCCAACTTGTCAAGAAAAAATAATCCAAAGAAGCACCACCATTTCGGACATTTTTTCATAGAAAAGTGAGCTTTTGAAGTATTGCGGCCCTGTTTTTCGCAAGGCAAAATAATGATCTCAGTGAATTTGAATGCTTATATCTTGCAATCCACATGGTGGGATTTTTTGAAATTTTTACCACATGTTCCCAAGTCATCATACTACAAGATCCTATGGTTACTTGTGTCAAAAAAAGTTTTGTTTCAAAAATTTGATACTTATACTAAAAAATAGGCAGTTTGGGAGCAGTTCTGGTGAAAATGTAGTCATGGAACTTTAGGGGTTCAAATTTGGTGAAGCATTGTATTTCCTCATACATCCATATTTTGGACCATACAACACTTTTCAATCAAACTCATACACTTTTTCATCTAATTTTGGAAATTTCATCCATATTTTTAATATAAATGAAAAATTTCTAGCAAAAATAGATTACTTTAATCTAGCAAAAAGTGGACATTTATTTTGAAATGGTGCAGCAAACAATCTGGCACCATGGTGCAAAAAAGAGGGGCAGGCTATAATGTGATTTCACACAACTCCATGCAACTGGCATATATCATGAACAATTCACAACCTCAAACTTCATCACAAATAATGCAATTAGCGAAAATAATCATCTGTTTGTTGAGGCGCATCCACTTCTCTCCTACATGAACAACACAATGGCCAAGCACTATCCACATTCAGGAATTGCAAAGCACTTGCTCTAAGTTCCACTACCTCAAATCAACCTTTAAACATGAAGGCGGAGGATGTTTTGTGTTTGATGGATGACAGAGAATCTTCATGTGTTGAACGGAATTACAACTATTCATCCTTGAAATTTTATATGAAAAGGGGAGATCTTCTACAATATTTTGACTTCCAATGAGTACTTTTGAATATTTTTAAACTAGTGATTCCCATGGTATTAAAATGGATGATTTCCACAGTCAGGAGTCCACCCTTCAAGAATTAACATACCGGTACTATGTCGAATGTGCCAAGCATAATTGCACAATACCCACTGACATTATGTACAATTCAAAAATGGACAACCATCATAGTATTGGTATCACTTGAGGTTGGTCACATTGATTTTACTTTCTAGTAAAGGTATTTTCTAAGTACAAGGACCTCACGACAAACATTGAAAATTAGATGGGCACCTCACTTGTTGAAGCATTAACCCCTAAATGACCCCGAGGAYAGAATGTGTCCTTGACCAATTTTTTAAGTTAAACAAAAYCWTACCAAATTACTATTTTTAGTAGTTTATATTTTTGAAAAATTCTTTTTGAAGTTTAGTTTTAGCTTCAAAAATCTGATTTTGAAAATGATTGATTATGATTTTTCTATTCAAGATTTTGTGCATGGGTGTCCATTGCAATCTTGACTTTTTGTAGTGTTGAGGGCTCTTGGGAATGAGCCTCAAATACACTAGATCTTTGAGAAAGAATCACATTAGAATTTCATTTAAAAAAATTGTAGAGTAGATTTTGAGAAGCCATAAATTGATTGGGGTTATGCATGTTACTACTTTTAACCTCATATTTTTTTGGTGACCAACTTTATAGATTTGACATGTGAAAAGAGGATTGAAATACTTCATATCACTTTCGCAGTTTTAACACCGTCATGATCAAACATTATAATCTTTCAATCCGTAAGAGATATTGTTKWGTTTTCTTTTCTAATGTGAACTCTAACATGTCTAGTTTGATTTTATACAGTTACAATTCAAAAAGAATTGATACAACGTATCAAAATGTTGKCTTTTTGTTCAATTTAGAGCAAATTCTAGAAGCTCAAGAAATTTCAAGGTCATTTTGGGGTTAAGAGTGAAAACCACACTGCACATAAAGTAAATGCACCTAACAGTAGCACTTGTTCAAGACATGTGCATCTTGAAGGTAACGACAAAATAAAACAATGTGCACTTCTTAGGAAATGGTTTAGAAAACTAACAAACTTGGTTTTGTATTTTTCCAAGCTTATAAGAATATAATGCAAACTTGTGAAAACAACTACGTAAATGCACCTATTGTGGACCGTAGACTAACACAAAAGCATCAAATCCTAAGCATGYATCACTTATAAGAGATTGGCCAATGCAAAATCTACCCTCATGATCATGACTTCCTACATCCCATTTGTCACCTTTGAATCCACCYGYGCGTTACTTTAGGRCTTATTCTAGGTGTCAATAAACAAATCCAATTACATTTGGAGTGCTTCTACCTTRGCCCACATGGWTAAGGACAAAATTAAACCTAAAAGATCAATGAAAGATTAACATGGCAAATCCATATAACATAAAAGCACGTTAACTCTCTTCCCTCTCCGTAACTTACTGTGGATTCTGAAATACAATGGGAGGGAGCCTTGCTTATCATTGAAGCATATAATACAAACTTCGTGGCATCAGATTTATAATACATATATGCAAGGAAATTGATGTAATTAAAAAAATTAAACCCTMCCCGCAAACCCTAAACCTAAACCCAAAGCGCGCCGTGGCTGCATCGGACGAAACCTCTCCACTCCCTCCGCAAACTTTGAGACTGATCCGCCTTSCCGTTTTCCTTCTGGTGCTACACCAAAACATCCGGAGGCTCTGCGATCGATCTGCCTTCACCTCCTCCTCCGTCCTCCTTCTGGTGCATGAGATTCATAATACATGGATGATGCAACATAATCAATGTAGTAGAAAAAAAAATGAAACCCTGAACCCTAATCCCAAGCCCGACGTCGATTCGACGTTTGATGCAACGTCAACGCCGTAGCATTCGAAGAAATCTCCCCACCCCGTGCGCTCTCCACCCTCAAACTCTGGCTCCGATCCGCCTTCTCCTTCTCCTCCTTCTGATGCTCCACCAAGAAATCCTTCCGAATCTCCCACAACACCTCRGCCGCCTTCTTCATGCTGGGTCGGTCTCCCTTGGTGGGCGCCGAGCAGGCAAACGCGAGCTCCGCCACGCGCTCCAGGATGCTCAACGAGGCGGGAGATGGCTCCAGCTTGGGGTCTAAGACTTCTCCGACTTTGCCCTCCACGAACTTCCGAAACGCCCACCGGACTGTAACACGCTCCTCGCTCCGACGCTTCAGCTCGATCGGACGACGGCCAGTGAAAATCTCCACCAGGAGGATGCCGAAGGAGTAGACGTCGCTCTTGGTGTTGAGTTGGTAGGTGTTGAGGTACTCCGGGTCCAAGTAACCTGGATAGCAAGCGGGGAGGCAGTTGTGAGGGTCAGGTGGGATGCAGAAAATTGTGAAGGAATATTAGAGTACTAAGGAAGTGTGAAGGTTCTCTGCAACAGCGATTTGGTTTCTGTCAGGTTGGATGCAGAAAACCATGAACACACATGAAATTACTAAACAAGTTTGAAGGTTCCTAGCAACAAAGATTCAAATGCAACACGGATTCAGTTTCAAGTCAGCTTGAAAGTAGCACACCATGAACGAATGTGACAGTACTAAGCAAGTTTGAAGGTTCCTTGCAACAAGGATTCAGTTGCAAATGGGTTTGAAACCAGCAAGCCATGAACAAGCATACGATCACTTAGCAAGTCCCAAGGTTTGATGCAACGGGGATACAGTTTTATGTAACCTTGAATCCAGCAAATCAAGAAGGAACATAAAATTAGAAGGAAAGTCCAAAGGTTCGCTGCAACCGGGATTCAGTTTCAAGTCAGCTTGAATCCAAAAAACCATAAGCAAGTCCTTCCCTGCAACGGGAGTTCTACTGTAGTACTTTGACGACAGAAGAATCACGTTGTGCCTAATTAGGTAACAAACTTGAGGCGTAGGAAGAGCGAGGTTTGATACTCCCGAGTTCCGAAACTTCAAGGAAAGCGAAAACAATACAACAAAAGAAGAAATCACGCCTGGCATATTCTAAACAGAAAGAATTATGTTACAGACGCCAATACAGTGAACCACCATAGTGGATTTTCTTCATTTTCCCTTCAAGCAGTCTGAGGTGATTAAGCCTGACCTGCAGTTCCTTCGAGTTGAGGGAAGGTTTGACACAATCATGCCTTCTATATTCTCAACCAGTAAGAATTATGTTTCAAAAATTAATATAATTGACTACGAGCTACCAAAGTGGATTTCCTCAGTTTGAGTTCAAGCACTAAGTTTATTAACCCTGACCTGCAGGAAGCTTCAAAGAAAGCAAAAAAAAAAACATATCAAAAGAGAGAACAAACCATGCCCTCCCGATTCTCAACAGTAAGCATTATTTTTCGTGAGTTAGTTCAATTGACAATAAGCTTTCAAAGTGAACTGATCCGGTTTAGTCCCTCCTGACCGACCTGCAGTTCCCTTGACTTGAGTCGACACATGCGTCGCCCCCACATCCGTGGACGGCCCCACTCGTGAGAATCCGAAGTCCGCCACCTTCGCCCGGTACGTGTCCGTGAGGAGAATGTTGGACGACTTGATGTCTCGGTGGATGATGGGTCTGTCGGCGTAGAGATGCAGGTACGTGAGGGCATGCGCGATGTCGATGGCAATGTCCAGGCGCGTGCTCATGTCCAGGACTTTGCCGTACTTGCCTTCCAAGTGCTCGCCCAAGTTGCCGTTRGGCACGTACTCCACCACCAGGATGCGCTCGGTGCCCTCCTCCGTGTAGCCGATCAGCTTGCCTAAGTTCAGGTGGTCCACCTGCAGTGGGGAACAAAGAGGAGAGGGATCCATAATTAGGTCAGAAGAAGCCTTAGATCTAGAGTTTCAGGAAGCAAAATCCTACGTAATTATGGGTCGGTTTCGTWACACATTTGAGTACAAYTTGAAGCTTCCCCARGTTGAAATCAAAATTCTCTTGGATGGTTAATGGAGACTCTAATGTAGTGTATGGGTAACGGACCCTCTCCCTCAGGCAGGTGTTGAAASAACATGRCGTTAAGGACTAGGTAGCTTCGAGAGRGGGGAGGCTCGATCGAGAAGCTTCTAGGACAGAAACCATAGTACTCWAGCAAAATTTTGCGAAAMAGTGTCAAGTTGCGGCAATGGACTGGTCTAGACCCATGACAGGTGACGTGAAGATTCAATTTTGCAAGGAAAARTGTCAAATCTGCTACGACACTACTGCGGTCACACTATCATTGACTGGAGCACACCAGACACWGTGGTTATTGTTCTAGGACCCCAGGAAAGTCACAAGTATCACTACAGKATCACTGTCTGAAAGTAGCCCATTTGTTACACATTCATGATTCTTGTTTTGGAGCAGCCACACGATCATTGATTGCACCGCACTCGACAAACATTCACAATCACTGGTTTGGGACCCCAGGCAACCATACTACCATTGACTGCAGCAGATTAGGCACGATTTAGTGGTCATTGTTTTGAAACCCGAGGAAGCCACATTATCACCACACTATCATTGAATGTMGCACATTTGTTACACATTCATGACCATTTCCCCCCAACCCCAACCCCACCCCAAGCAGCGACCTCAGAGACTATTCAAAAAGCACCATATTTTGCATCAATCTCCAACCCTAACCCTACTTCTCCAAAGACACAASACCAACCTGCGACAGCATCTCCACCTCGGTGCGAAACTCCACCGACAACCTCTGCTCAAACGCATCCTTCTTCCCTCTTTTGATCGCCACCAGGCGTCCATCTTTCAGCTTCCCTTTGTACACCATCCCGAACCCCCCTTGCCCGATCTTGTTCTGCGGGGAGAAGTTGGAGGTTGCGCGGGCCAGCTCCGCCATGGTGAACGGCACTGCCCCTTGGGAGACCGGCTTCTCTGGTAGCAAATCCTGACTGGAGTAAGATGAAAACCCAGCACCACTCCTGGTGCTACTGAACCGGGGATGCTCCGAGTCAGTGACATCCTCAACGTGAACTCTTCTTTTGTAAACAGGGTCGGTGTGTTCGCCGGTCGGTGCTTCGGGGGTGAAACAGGAATAACTGGTTTTGAACCTTGAGATTCCCTYCTTGAACCTGTTCTTGAAAGACTCCATGGATCCCATGATCAAGAGATGATCATAATCTCAGGGATGGGGTAGGGTTTAGGGTTTAGGGTTCCGCTATCTGTAAGGGTTTGGGATAACAGATTGATTTCTCAAAAAGGATCTAATCAAAGATTTATGAAATAGAGGTCTGTAGGCATTGGGAATTGGGGATTGGGGATTAAGCGATTTGTATGTGCTGAGTTTAAAGGTGTTTGAGAGATAGTGAAGGCTATGGAGCGAAGGGAGTAAGATAGGTGATGAGATTGGAATGATTRGGAGTCTGGGAAGGGATTCGTAATTAGGGTTTAGTGAAACGGGGGTGATCTAGGGGTGAATCTCGTCGAGAGAGATACACTAGGGTTATGAAAATACTCTAGGCTCGTCTAGAGAGTCGCTCTCCCGCTCAGAGTGCTATAGTGTTGCACATCGAATTCTAGTGTGCGTGCCCCGAGCGCAAGATTTTCCTGGGTTTCTCAGATTCAATGGTCCGGAAGGGAGAGACTTAGGAGGAAGCTGGAGCTGAGACCCTTGAAGACCACATAGCAATTCAATTAGTTCAGTTAATTGTAAGTGGATTCATTCAGATTGCGAAGGACCATTCATGTCCCAGTCTTGTAAGCAAATCAATCACAAAGAATCACGAACTAGAATCACATGATTCACAACACTTCCAAAACAGTTTCACAAGTCTGACAACGACCCGCACTCCGAGACGCTTTCAGTCTACCGACTACACCACTAATATCAATACCGATCTCTTCCGACCTCTAAATAATTCCACGTGCTCGAGAACGCAGCGAAGCAACCACTTTCGCATGCACGAAAACACAAATCACGGGAGAATCTCACAAGTAACACTCACTGTAGATCTCCGTAGCTCAGTGTGTCAAATCATTCCCAACAGATTCTTCAAAAAAGGGTCACTAATTTCCACACGCAGACAGTAATCCAGAAAAAAACCGCCATTCTTTACAGCAATCCCTTGTACAAACAATTTCAACTACACTTCACTTCCACGTCCTCACCAACACACTCATCAACCAGACATACTTCAAATTCAAAACCAGTCGCTCTCAACGTCCATGTAACTCAAACGAACTTCAAATCCTCGCAATTCTGAAACCAAGAATCCTAAAACCAAAAACCCACATCCAAAATCAAGTTCCGAATCTTCTCACCAGCGAAAACAAACAAATCTCTCGACGGGGTTTACACCCTTTCACCCGTCTGCTACTCCCAGTGCGCTCGTAACTGCGCCTCCCGACCCGTCGAAAGCCTGATTGTCCGTAATGGGAAAAAAAACTTCCACTCTGGTTGCCATCGACCCCAACGAAGACTTTGACGGCCAAAGCCGGAACCTTTCAACACACCCCACTTGCGCGAGCTTCTTTGCTTCCTCGTCCATCGCGAGGAGAGCAACTTAAGGTATTATAATGGCGTATTTGACTTGGGAGTCCCAAGGTAGTGCCGCTTTTAGACATTTGCCAGACGGTATGGGATGAAAATTGGGAGCATTCGTGTGAAATTTGGGTGAAATTTGGGTGAAATTTGGGCGACATTTGACGAAAGTGGACAAAATCGGGAAGAAATTGAACGGAATTGGATGGAAATTGTGGGTGAAATTGGGCGAGGTTGGAGTTTCCGCGGGCGTTGATTTTGTGGGTTCTCTGTCGGCATTGCCGTCGAGTGCATGATTCAGCGTTTCGGAGGGAGGGGGGGGGGGTCCCAGTTGAGTTTGGAATTTCGAGGGCTGACTGGTTGTTGGAGAGCTTTGGTGGTTTGTGCCGAGCATTTATGGAATAGGAAAACCTCTCTTACTCAATAGGTCCCGAACCGGTCTGACATATTGGTTAATTGGTTTACAGAGGTTTGTTGGCTAAAGAGCATCTCCAACAGTGCATGTCTAAATGGTGTTGTCGTTCCCCTACCAACAACCTCCAAACAAGGGCAAGCATGTYAAAGAACTCTTCTTCCGAGGCGAAGCATTAATGAGATCCCAAAACCCAACCAATCGGAAAGAGTTGGAATTGGTCACAACATCCAAAGTGAGAAGTTYGAGGTGGAAACTTCAAAGTTCGTGGTGGAAAATCCATCTTCTTGTCAATAGTGTGTCACAAGTCTGCACTAAAAGTGTTGGGACGAATTTTTCAAGTGGCCTGGGTTGACAAACCATGTAGGCTGCACCTGTTGTGATGCCAAAATTGAACCCAGGCGTGCCAAATTACTTGGCATGGCAATTTGGCGCGACTGTTCGAGATGTTCTAAGAGAGGGTCAGATTTAGTCACAACCTCTCTAATGCGGCCCAATTGGGGACCAATCTAACAACATTGGTTTATAAAGGTTTATTGGCTTATCGACAACATTGGTTTATAGAGGTTTATTGGCTTAATGACAGCATTGGTTTATAGAGGTTTATTGGCTTATAGAGGAGCGACTTAGAGAGGTTCTCTTATATAGCGGTTTTAATGAGTGGATATGGCCATCAAAGCATCGTCAAAGGCCCTTTAAATTGTGATCTTGGCAAATTAACAATAAGTAGCCCTCCAAATACAAAGAGAGATAGGTAAAGGCAAGAGGACCAATTCTAAACTCTACACTAAATAGTGAAATTAGGTTGCATTTACAATTAGGTTGCCTTACTCCAAGAAAGTTGCTCTACAAGTCATCAAAGTTAATAAATATTTCTACAAATACCTCCATTTGCACTCAAAGTTTCAACTACACCAATAACTAATTCTAAAGTAGTGCATTCTTATTTAGTAACAATAAATATTTATATAGTGTGGAATGTCAAGAAATTAGTGAGGGGCAACCTAATTTTGCTATTCAGTGTACAGTAGTGAAAGAGAGTCAAAATGCACTCAGTGCAATATTTTGTCTTGTCTTTTTCTTTCAAAGAGCTTGCGAAAGGGAGCTCACATAGTGTGGTGGTAATCAAAATTCAGTGAGCCCATGAGATGATAGAAATAAAAACAAGTTAACTATGGCTTAATTTGTGGGCCTTCATTGATAGACCAATGCAGTACCCATCAAACAATTAATAATCAAATATATTAATTTAAGATGTAACAGATATACTTGTCATTTGTAAAACACATATATAACTACCATAACATTCTAGAACTTAGACATCTGGTGCCCAAACCAATGAGTCAGACTTAACCCATTGACAAGATGGCGATTTCAGTTTAGCCTTTTGATTCTGGGAGTCTGGGGTATTTTTTTTGCTCTCGCAGGCAAGGATTTCTTTACGGTGAACACCACCAGGCATGCCCTCCAGTTCAATATGATAGATGAACTTGCTTTCAATCTTGCTGATGTCATGGCATTTAAAAACAGCAAACAAGAATACCTTGCTTTTGCATACCACTGCTTTTTCAATCTCCTTCTGCTTCTCCTTCACCTCCTTCTTCTTGTATTCAATTTCTTTATCTTTAACCTCTCTCTCTTCACTTGAATCCTCTTTTGCTGATTCATGTATATTTTCCTTAAATTCTTTCTCCTTTATGTCCTTCTCATTCCATTTCTCCATTTCTTTTTTTTTGCTTTCTTTTCCCATAGTCTCCTTCGCAACTTCTTTCTTCTTAACTTGTTTCTCTTTTCTCTTCTTCTCCTTACTTTGTGTAGTCTCCTTTTTTACTTCTTTCTTTTTACCTTTCTCAGTACTTTTCTTTTTAACTTCTTTTGTGATTGCTTGCTCACTGCTTCGCTCAGTTTCTTTTTCCTTGTTGAAGGTAATATCTCTTTCCTTCTCTTTCTCCTCTACAACTTTAGTTTTTTTCACCTTAACTTCCTTTTCTTTGTGAAACTCAATCTCCTTCTCTTTATGCTGCTTTCCTTTGTGCTCAATTTCCTTTTCTTCAAGTCCTCTTTCTTTACTTATGACAACTTCCTTCTCCTTAATCTCTTTCTCTTTAGCTACTTCAACCTCCTTACTTGTCTTTTCCTTAACCACCTCGCAATGATTGATGGTCCCAAACATCATGTTTGCCAACTTAGAGTCAGGCAAAATGTGAAAAGTATCCAGAAGCTCTTGAATCTTCTCACTGTAATACCAAAACCAAATTTTTAAAGTGAACATGAGTACAATTTTACTCACTCTATTATTCATGATAATTTCAATCGAAGAATATTCAAACTTGAAAGGGGAACCATAAATTAAGAATCTTGGAAGTTTCTTATATACGAGATTTAATTTAAGATGCGTTCTCACTTGATGTTAAGTGTAAAGTGTTCATGCATTAGAAAAAAATCTTAGGCCTGCAGGAGGCAGTTGAAACTGTTTTTTCGGCAAGCCCAATGTGCTATTACAGAAAAAAAAAATTAAATTTTAAAAAAATTGATTAATTTAATTTTAGAAATAAATTTTTTTGAAAAAAGGGTTAAGATGACGTGTCACGGACATGGCACAAGTAGTGCCACGTCAGATTTCATTTTTTTAAAAATATATATATTTTTTTAATTTAAAAAAATTTAAAAAATTCTGTAATTGCACCGCGGAGGGTCCAGATTGGCAGCCCCTTGTAGGCCTCAAATTTTTCCTAATGAATGTGAGAGTGTCCAAGGAATGAATTTAGTTGCACCATTGAATTAAATTCACTAGGCTAAAACTACTTTTAACATTAAAAGATGACGCATAATTAGTATGCCCTACATACTTGTTGATTTTGCATTTAATCAATAGAAATTAGTAAGCTTGCCAATTTCAAGCTTAATCAACTCAAACTACTACTATATATAAAAAGTTTAAGTACCGCATGACGTGTTGTTAATTATTGAAAGAGTATACTTTATCCTATGTGACACTTTGCAAAATAATTGTTTTAATACCTAGTTGAGTGAAAATGTTAAGCAAATATTGATGTTCTTGAGTAAGTAAGAATTTTTACATACCTTGACAATGGCATCTTTTTTGCAAGAAAGTCAGGTAAAAATGCAGGACTTTGGTTTGATAAGTCATGTAGATTTTCAGGTAAGACAATATCTTTGCCCTCCYCAAAATCCCTCTCACTAAATTGCAAGGCTTGTCCATCATCCATATACGTTGGTTCATTGTTGTCGTGAAACAATTGTGCATCGTTAAGTTCATTATCCCTTGAAATGTTTGGATGTGGATTGTTGATGGTGATGTTGGAATTGCACACTAGGTTGGCATTGCGGCAAAAGGCTTTGATGTGTTCGCCCAAAGTGTGATTCTCCCATAAAGCTGCATATTGCGTGGTCCTCTCCGCATCCAAAGGAGACATAAAATTTAGTAAGAATGAGGGAATTGTCACTCCCTCTTCTTCTGCTTCTTCTAGGATATTTTGAATTGTGGTATTACTAGCCGGCCATGATCCCCAAGGCCTTCCAGCTACTTGGATCACAAGTGTTGCTTCCAAAATCTGCATCCAACACACAATTTATATAGCTACTATTACAATTACATAGAAAAAAATCCATTGAATTACAATACTTTATTGGCTATGGATCAAAGGAGACGAGGCTTTGCATTGACAAATTAAATGTTCAAAGTGAGGAAGTTTGAATAGAACTTTGTTTGAAAATCAAGCCAATGCTAAAATTGTTTACAAAGAGTGATGTAGCTCCTTGCTTTGAATTCTTTATATTGTTTTCTTCTCCTTAATTTTGGGACAAGTTGATTCATAGAATTCTCAAATGTAGTCATTCCTCACAACAAGATTCTTCGGTTAAAGCTTGTCACCACACTATTATATTGTTTTCTCAGATACTATTTTAACCACAAATTGTAGAATGCAATCATTTGACATCCACATTTTTAGGAGTAAATCACCATGACAACACATTAACATTGAACCTTTAGCTAAATGACATTCTATATTTGTATTTGGTCAAAATTTGATAGTTTTTTGTATTTAAACATATCTTTCTAAATTTTGAAAATTTTTCATGTAGTGCGGGATAATGTATATAAAAAATTCAACTTCATTTTTTTCATAATTAAAAACATAATGCATTATTTAACACTCAAATATTTTAGTGAACATCTGCACCCTAACATCATTAAAGGCCAATGCCAATAAAGTAAGAGGCTCAAAATTTGCTCTAGCTCTAAAACCGCCTACCTCCTCAAATGTACACTGTTTGTGCATGTTGCTTTTTCATCTTTATAGGAATGTACAAACATTGAACAGTTTAGGAGGAGGGCCGGTTTTAGAGCCCTACGCCATTTCAACTTCAAAATTTCATAACTAATTCCACAGAGCTCCAAAAAAAATGAAACGACTTGGGTTAGATGCCAATTCCACTTGTTTTTCAAGGGAAGTTTACTGAAAAATATTTCAAGAAGTTTCACCTCCCCAAAATTCAGTTTCAGCTCTTTCATGGGCACTTTATAGACCTCCTACCTTAATACTGGTACATAGGATGGTTGAACTATACCACCAGACAGTGTGTTTATTTTGTTAGCTCACTCACCAGCATGGCCAGCAGCACTGCAAAGCTGGAGTTGAACGTCATCATATTGGTCACACAACCAAGCACCAACCTGTTTGCACACAAACAAGCACAAGCATTTTGCCAAGTCAGACATCTGATAATAATTAAATTTTGAGCTTGCAGAGACTTCAACGAAACCACCATTTGATAGTAACAAACAATTATATGCATTATAAATAAGTTAGCTTCGATTAATGAAACCACCATTTGATAGTAACAAACAATTATCTCAGTTGCAGGAAATTCTATAGTTTGTAGGGAGGAGTGGGTGTTTCGATGCCGCAGGGGCAAGAGTAATTGTAGCTTATTGTGAATGATTGGGTGAATCCAATGAACGAGATTTGATCTAAATTGGTGCTGCGATTGTTTTGGGGTTTGAGGTTTCAGAAATTTCAAAAATCCCGGCGCAATTCGGTTAGATATCGAGGCAATTCGGGCTGACGTTCTGTTTCTCTCCGCTCTTGTCCTGTAATCGTTTCCATGGTGGATCAATTCATTTGTGAATAATGCTGCTGTTGCAGTAAAATCTCATCTGCTGAGGAATTCGCTAGAGAGGGTTTGGATATTTGATTAGTTGGCGTGGAGTGATGGTAGGATGAGCGCGTGTCTGTGAACGAATCCATGGAATGAGCTTTGATTTGAATTCATAGGGTGTGTTCCGGGGGTTAGGGGTTTGAATTGAGGGTGCGAGTGTGAGTTTGAGTGCAATTGGATTGCGATGGCGATGGCGATGGCGCGAGCGGCGTTGTTGCGTCGCGGCACTCGCGGATTCAAAGTAGAGCGCTCAACCATGTTCGAGGTGGTGAACCCTGCCACGGGTAAAGTGATGGGGGAGCTCCCCGAGGAAGGCAAAGCCGAGGTGACTGCGAAGTTCGAAGACCTAATCGCAGGGCAGAAGCGTTGGCGCACGGTGCCTGTTGCAGAGCGGCGAGCCATGTTGGAGCGCTTCAACGAGCTTCTCCGCCTTAACATGCCGGCGCTCGCCAAAACCCTGACCATGGAGATGGGGAAGCCCATCGCGCAGGCAAAGAACGAGGTGCGGGCGACGGTGGATCGGGTGCGCTTCTACCTGGAGAATTACGAGAAGGTGCTCAAGGAGACGTGTGTGCTGGAAACGAGCATACTCAAGGAGAAAGTGATTTACGAGCCGCTGGGAGTGGTGGCCAACATCTCGGCGTGGAACTATCCCTACTTTGTGTCGACGAATGTGTTTGCGGCAGCGTTGTTGACGGGGAATGCGGTGCTGTACAAGCCGAGTGAGCATGCCACTTTGACAGGGTTTGAAATCACCAGGTATGCTTTACTATAGCCTATTCTGAAATTAAATTCTGGAATRTTCCGCACTCTTGCAACACCTGATTGTGCTATGCAACCTCAATGTTAAAACCATYGTGCTTCTAAGATGGTATTTAWGCCTAGAGAGGGTAGACGACAATCCATCGCCTTTCGTAATATCGTTATGATAATTGTTGTGCCAAAATTTCTTGATGAAAATKTTTGCTTAGCGTGCATTTCRTAGTATTCTAGAGAATCCTTGTTGAGCACTCTGTGAACTGRCAYGAGAAGGAATCCCTARTACCTTGTTTTGCAAAGAGAAAYTTGAACAAGTGAGAGCTCAGCCACTGTGTTCACATGCGAGAGTACATCAAAGCGTAGTTTTGCTTGCTTTGCTTTGGCATGACTTTKCTMTATATAATTCTTAGTTGGCATTGTTCTTGACCACTACTCATGAATGCTATGATTTAAGGTTTGGTGTGCGTTTGGTGTTCAGGTTGCTTTATGAGGCTGGAGTTCCAAACGACGTGTTTGCGATGACGACGGGGAGGGGGGAGACGGGGTCGGCTGTGGCGTCATTGAAGGGGTTGGGTGGATTGTTTTTCACGGGCTCGTACAAGACTGGTCAGCAGATTGCCAGGCAAACTGCTCCGAATCTTGTGAAGGTGCAGTTGGAGCTCGGTGGGAAGGATCCTGTGTATGTGAGGGCGGACGCGCCCAACATTGCAGCTGCTGCTGCCTCCATTGCCGATGGCGCATTTTACAATTGTGGCCAGAGTTGCTGTAGTGTGGAGAGGGTTTATGTTGATAAGAGGATATATAACGAGTTTCTAGATGCTTTCGTGAAGAACATCATGTCGTTTAAGGTGGGCGATCCTTTGAAGTCCGAGACGTATATTGGCCCTGTCGCTAGGCAACCTCACTTGCCATATCTTGCTGCTCAGGTGAGTATTCAGAGACTTATTCTTTTATTCTCTGTTGTTCTCAGTGACTTGCATTCTATCGTTCGCCTTCAACTTCTGCATACGAGTGTTTTTGGCTGTAGTACGCGATTGATATGCTGGCAACAGGGTTTTCAGAATAACTGGACTGGAAACTAAAACATTTGCAAGGACCCAGCAAAAGCCCTTGTTTTKGGAACCCTGGATTGCATGATCATATAGTTCAATCTGTCCAGCGACTAATAGTGTTTTCAATAAATTGAGATCGTTTCAGATAACATCATAAAGAGATTCTTGCTCATGATACATGGAGAGGTGTCCCTATGGTCGCAATGATCATACGGAGATTGCTCATGTACTTTAGAATCATTCAATCCACGGTTCAAAAACAGGCCGGGTCTCTTGCTGGGTCCTTGCGAATGTATTAGTCAGGCTTTCGCCGRTGCAAGTTTTCATTGTTTTATTTTTGCGCAGCATGCTTCTCCTTTGAGGTCATGAATTAGTTCTGGATGGAAATAATAGCACGAAGAAGAAGTCTTTCGTACGCTTTTGGAGCTTGCTATTCCAGCGTTTATCAAACGAATTCCTATTTTGTGGACTCTGGACCGACGGGGAGGACCTGTGCCTTGACAGAAGCTTTACGTAGTGAAATTTGAGTAGGACCTTACTCAAAAAACCAAGCCAGTGCTACAGAACAGAGCCTCTCGTAGAGTAGCTTTTTGTTTACTAAATTCTATGCTTTTTTGCTGTACAATCTATTTGTTGTATCAAATYCATTCATTYTTGCGTTGCRAACTCACGCAGGTGCAAGACGCCGTGAGCAAAGGAGCCCGCGCGACGTCCCACACYGGCTTAGACAGCAACCAAGGCGGATTCTTCTTCCCCCCCACCGTGCTCTCCGACGTGAACCACACCATGGACGTGATGAGGGACGAGTCGTTTGGTCCCTTGATTGGGATCCAAGCCGTGGAGAATGACGCCGAGGCTTTGACCCTGATGAACGACACGCCGTATGGACTCACCGCCAGTGTGTACTGCAAGAACAGTCAGGATGCGGAGAATATTCTCCGGGATTTGGAAGTGGGCACGGGGTACTGGAATTGCTGTGACCGAGTGTCGCCTCGCTTGCCTTGGTCGGGGAGAAAAGGCTCCGGGTTGGGAGTCACGCTGGGGATGGATGGACTCCGGGCCTTTGTGCAGCCCAAAGGCATTCTCCTCCAGAGTCCTTCCAACAAGGACTGAAAGACTTGGAGAGTCCTTGCAACGAGGATTGAAGAGCTTGGCGCTTGGAATGAGGTGAAGGATAGGACATTCTGGAATAGGGTCCTCCAGAGTCCATACAACAAGGATTGAAGCAACAAGGATTGAAGCAACAAGGATTGAAGCAACAAGGATTGATGGGCTTGGAATGAGGTGAAGTACATAACATTTTGGAATAGTATCCTCCAGAGTCCTTCCAACTTGGATTGAAACCGCTTGAATGCGGTGTACATTTGGAGGCAAGCTTGCATTCAAAATTTGATACAGGGAAAGGAGCCTTGATTCATGAGAAACAAATGTCACCTGCATTGATGTTTGAGAATGTTATGGACTGTGAGTTGGAGGCTTTTTTTGACACCTCAATTTATGCCGTCCGGGTCTATGCTTTTTGGTTGATTTAAGGGCTTAGAATGAGGAGAACGATTATGGGTTACAATCGTCCTCTGACTTCTTAATATAGAACATCCAAATCTACACATTCTGTCTAGATCGATATTTTTGGATCGATATTGTTTGGTTGGTCTCAGGGCTTAGAATGAGGAGAAGGATTATGAGGTTTAGTCTTTTCTGACTAGCCAATGAGATAATGGCATGGTTGCATTGGACACTTGATTTGGCAGTGTAGGAAATAGAAGATTAGTGAAGGAGGAGCAAAATGTCACGGGTGCTTTGCCTGTTGTAAAACATTGATTCTCCAAAATTACAATCAAATTTTCTGCCGTTTGTAATTGAGTTGAAGCAAATTGTGATGTTTTAAATTGGAATTTGCTTGGACTGACGAAGGGCAAACAGTAAGGTAAACTAGCGTACATCAAGTACAATGATTGGTTTGCCTTGTTGGCATTGTTGAAATTTTCTGATTTTTTCCATATAAAGACAAATGGGAGAAATGGGAGAACAATTGGAAAATAAATTTTTAAAGAATGAATGCTACTTGGAATTAGGTTCTTGAGGAAGATAAGTGCGCTTATATTTGACACTAATGGGCACTGCATGATGATTATGGACAAAATAGCACTAAACAATAAGATAAAATGATAGAAAGAAGTTCCTACCTCAACAAACATGTAAGGTAGGAGACTCGAACTCCTACCGGGCATTTTGAACTAAACATGGCACAAAGGTACATTTTTCTTTCTACAATGGATCAAAATGTACAAATTGTGCACATTCTAGGAGGTGGTCGCTTTTAGAGCCCTATGGCATTTTCACTTCAAAATTTCATAACTAATTGTTCGAAGCTCCAAAAAATATGAAAATGACTTGGGCTAGATGCCATTTCCTCTTGTCTTTCAAAGAAAATTTATTGGAAAACATTTCAAGATGTTTTACCTCCTCAAAATTCAATTTTAGCACTTACATGATCGCTTTATGGACCTCCTACCTTACATGAAAAAATTAGAATTTCATTATAGACTATCAAATACAACATTTTGAAATTAAGTATGTATATAGATTTAATTTTTTCAAGAACATACTCAAAAATTTGTTCACCTTCTTTTTGCTTCAAAAACAACTAGTTAAATTTGAGCAAGCATGCTAGCATACAACTTCATACACTCATCTATAATGATAGAAGCATCAACTTCCTGCACACAGTTCAACAACTCATGAAGATTTTTGGAAGTACTAGGATATACCTTCAACTTTCATTTGAGGATTGCCCACACATGTTAATGAGATCAAGGTTTAGTGTTTGAATGCCACTCCAAATTAAAATATTGAAGCTCTTGGAATCATTCTTGAACAATGTTTGCTATGTGTGAAGGTGCATTGTCTTGCTGAAAAATAGTTTCATCGAAATCAAAGTTGGAATCTGTAAAAGTGATCAACAATTTTCCTTGCAACAATTCAAGATACCCTGTGACATTAAATGTCTTCTCAATCTTATATGTACTACCAACACCTTTTGATGTTRTACAACTCCAAAGCAAAAATGAACCTTGACAATGTTGCACTTTGTTTAATAGCTGGGTTGGAAAGCTTTTCTTGTCATTAGCCCAATACCAAATCAAGCCATCAAAGTTAAGAAGGTTCCAAGTCAAATAATTTAGTCTAGTAATGTGCTGCAAAACTTGTTTTTTTCACTTTAAACGCAAATATCTTGCAATTTGTGTTGTCTAAAATTCTGAAATTTTTTCCACACATCCTCATACTAGTTAGGTATAAGATCCTATGGTTATATTTTCAAAAAAATAAATTTCCTTTTTTTATTCTCTTTGCTATAGAAATGGCATTTTTGAGTGTTTTTTCACACTCAAAAATGCCATTTCTATAGCAAAGTCCTTTAGGGGTTAAGATAATTTTTGATTTCTTCCTTTCATCTTTAATTTAATTTTTGATCATTTTTGATTTCTAATACCACTTCTGTTTCAACTTCTTGAAACTTGTTAATTCCAAATAGGTCCAAACACTTAAACAAAACGGCTTTGGTTAGATGCCAATCCCATTTTACTTCCTACAAAAATTCACTACAAAAATTTTTTTCAAAGAGTTTAACTTCTTTGAAAATAAGTCTTTCATTTGTTTTCTAACCCTTCTAAGAAACAACATTGAAAAAAAATAAAGTTTCCTATCATAACTGTGTTTTTTTGCTTTCTAATCCTTCCACTGAAAAAACAATGTCATCCACACAAGATATCTTAGCATGAATTATAGTTCTCTCTCATTCATGGAGCCTTCTCGACATGATTTTGCACCATGATTTGGAGTCAATTTGAACTAAAAGAGGCAACCCAATTCTAACCACTTAAACAATTGAACATATCTAAAGGATATGTTGAGGGGAAAAAATTTCCTCATGTACACAAATAGGTTTTAAAAGGATTACATATTTTTTCACAATTTTATTTTCCAAAAATACTAACATTGATTTTTTAGTTGCAAATTTTGGTCATCCCGCTGTAGTCATATAGATCTTCTCATTTCTAACTGAGGGCCATTTGTAGTATTGAGAGACCTTGCTTGCAATCGGAATGTTCTATAACCATATTCAGAAACTACGTTGTAATTAATCACTACTCATCTTTGTTGCTTGGGAAAGACCACTCTACAGTGCAAGAATGAGTGATTATTAACCCCTAAGGTCCCAAGGCCATTTTTTTGCCAATAACCACTCAAAACTACTATATCACTTGTGGTCATCCAAGAAAGAAGAAAGAAGAAAGATTTTGAATTTAAAGCAGAGAGCAGAAAGATTTTGAATTTAAAATTTTTGATGTTGAAAAATTGAGTTGGAAGTTTAGGTAAAAAGATTCAAAAAATAAATCTTGATTTTCATTCTTTAGAAACTTGTTAAGTAGGAGGACGTCTAAGATTGAACAAATTACTAAATTGTGACTTGCTCTTAGATAGAACTGAAACACAATAACCCAAAAAACGAGATTGTTCTAGCAAGCATACTTATCCTTGTCACACAATTTTTTTTGAAAAATTGTGAGAATTGCATTAAAAAATGAACCCTACAAGTTATTTTTCCAAGAAGTTGCTTAGATTGCCCAAAAAACAAGATTGTTCATAACTTTTTCATTATTAGTCCGTATAGAATGAATCAAAGCTTCACATGTACACAAAAATTTATTTTCTTAGGAAAAAAAACTTAAAAATTTTATTTGGACTTCTTGTGATTTTTTTTGTACTGCCCGTTGACCTCCATTTTAGGCTTATTGTGCCATAACTTTTGCTCCCGGGTATTGGTTGAAATAAAAATTATATTTCTAGAAAGATTATGTGATTTTATAGCTTCACAAAAAGTTTCAAAAAATCAAGATGAATATTGAGACCGCACAAGGCTATCCGAAGTCACATTTTGGCCCATGTAGGGCTAATAGGACTTTAGGGGTTAATGGGTTGCCTTCCATATGACAAACACAAACATTATTTATGAACAATTTATATTTTAAAATTAATTATTATAGTAATATCTAAATGAAATTTCTTATTTTAAATATAGGAAGAGTGAAATTGAAGAGAACCTAAACACTAAACACAACCTTGTAAGTTGTACACAAGAATAAACTGTGGACTTTGTTGGATCAATATTAGGGCTTTTTTATTTGGCTTTTTGGTGCTAGATTGCACCAAAAAATAATTATTTGGCTATAAATTGGTAACGCATTGTGATTGTTTTGCTAGAAGAATTTGAATTACAAAAATTTCTAGATGAATTTTCCAAATTGTGGATGAAACCAAAATTATGGACATGTGATCCCGAGTACGCAACTCCAGTATTACATGGCCATGATTATAATCACTTATAATGCGTTTTAATCCAATCTTAAGGGATATAATTTGTTTTAATGTAGAATAATCTTGTAATCCTTTTAACAAGAAATCCAAAATGTACTTATGTACATGAAACGAATACTTCTGAAGACATAATAGCAATAAAAACCTAATAGGAGTTTTTTTAATACATATATCATATGCCAAGCTAGGCAGCTTATTGGGCTTTCTAATAAAAAAATTAATTTTAATTGGAAAGAACTTCTTGAATGCATTTTTAGAAACTATGCTTAGGTGTTTCAATTCTTCGTGTATATAATTGTGAGTTTTGTTTTTCTAGAATATATGCAATTCAACATTTTCAATAGTTAATGTTCTTTTAATTTGGTCTTCATCTAGTTTTATGGTCTTTTTAATTTGATAAAATTTTAGCAAAAGACGTCCTCTAAGCTATTTTAATGTTAATGCCTCCTATATATAATATAAGAGTTGTGTACCCAAGCATGTGATATGAATGAATGTGATATTTTCTATCCAATATGTGATTGGATGAATATTACATTTTAAAACACCACTCTAACATTTTATTTAGCTACTTTGGCACTTCATAAAATAAAAAATGAAATAAAAACCCTTATCCTTATGGACTTGCTGTGAAGCTTCTATAGGAAGTGCACAAGAGTTGCAAGGAAGGGGGAATGGAGTATTGCAGGGACATGTGAATAAAATCCAAGTTCAGTTTACCAACTGAGCTCCAATAAGCGTTGTTTTTCATCCAAAGTAAAAAAATTCAGCATCCGCCATGCCTGGCAGTGCTCAAGTCTGTCGGGGCCAATTCTACCAGGCCGCCAAGCTGAGCATGGCGTAAAACGCCAGCACCCGCCACATAAACGAGCATGTGCGCGGGCTAGTTATCTCCCAAACCTACATAGAGTCCTTATCGAAGCAATAGTAAATGCAGTATTAGTTGAAAAGATGTGAAAGTTTTGGAGTAAAATTCATGTGCACCAATAGTTTTTTCGTAGTAGCATAATTGCACCAAAATGTAGATTTTAGAAAACTTCATGACTACAAATGTGATGTTTTCTAATCTCTTTTGCGACACCTCCTTACCAAAGAGTGGTGTCTCAATTTAGGTGAAATTGATGAATTGGCTTTTTGCGTCGCCAACTTATTCCAGCAATGTCATGAACAAGGCGGTTTAGACATACAAGGAATAAATGGACATTACTTGTAATTTGAAGATGTACTTCAATAGTGCACCAATTAGTTTATGTAGCTTCTTCAAATGGATTGCTTTTGGTCTTCCTTGTCCTTTTAACTTGAAAACATGTAGTAAATAATAGGTTGCTTCAATGAAAACTTGGTTATAAAAGAGTTATTGATTGTGCAAATTTATGCAAAAAGGTTATAATGTCATCATTTTGGAACGTTTTCATTGTAAAAGCATGCCTTGTCTTTTTCAGAAAATGTCTTTTATCTCCACACAAGACATACACACTCTGATGCTTCAGTGAGAAACAATTTTATAAGAAATACAATAAAGATAAGTTTTATTGTTCCTTACCATATTCAATCCTGTCACTGCGTTGGGGTGCATGCCCTACCAACCTCACTACCTTCATAAAAGACCTTCACTAATAGTTGTGATTTGATCACTGCATGCCCATGCACTATTCCGTAAGCTAGATAACAACACACCAGATAACAACACACTAGACCACCAATGAGTGCACAAGGGGACCTCACTACTCCAAGATCTGCACCCATGCACCCATTCCCCCTGGCACTATTAGCAACAACAAGCGTGCATGAAAGGATTGTGAATATAGTAATAAATTTTGGCATTCATATATAATTGCAAAACATGAATCTAGAAGTGATATCAATGGATAAGGTTGATGCTTGTGATCTAATGAATCCTCACAATACCAAGTGGCTTCATCTTTTTGCAAGATGTAATGAGGGTCAATTTCTCCCCATGCTTACATGATGGACCATCTTGTAAAACCAAGTATGTGGAACCAAATCTTATCGGAGTACAAACGCATTTTTGACTACCTCGATAGGGTTGGCAAGAACATACCTAACTACTGGGACTTGTCTCCTATTGAATGCAAGAAATTTTCAACACAATTCACAATTGGTATGGAGCTCGGCCTCAAATTCATCCCCTCTATGTTCATGACATGCTTGCTCTAAATGATGGCAACTATATATTACATCAGCGTCAACAAGTTCTACATAACAACAATAGCAAGCCAGAGACCAAAGACTCGATGGACCATGTAATGCAGGATTGTCCATCCCGGTGTGATGCTAATTTTTCACGTGGAGATGTCCGTCAATATTGGTCCAGACACGTTCAAATCATATCAAGATCTTTGCCCTACAGAATTTTTTAAGATAGTCTTGACAGCCTGTCCGTCATTTGGACAGTTGAGCCGTCAACTTGGACGTTTGTTTGTCAACGGGATAGAGAGACCGTCTATAGTCCGTCCAAGAATTTTTCCTTTTGTTTTTTGTTGGATCTTGACGAACATTGGGATTGGATCTTGACTTTTTGTCAAAGTCACGTTTGTCCAGACATGACATGAGGGTGACAACCTTGATGTAATAGCACAAGCACCCGACGCCATGGAAGACAACACGCCTCCCTAATCACCATTGTTGTCATTGTCTGTGCCCAATCATGGAGTGGGAGTGCCATTGTCTATACAGACTTTGATCTCTAGGCAATGACCTAACTTCTATGAGTCCATACAACATTAGTTCATCAAATACTTCATCATACTCAATTGCAAGGCGTTCAAGTAACACTAGAGTGCAAAAAAAGAGTGTTTTAGGGCATGTCGCCATTGCCGAGGCTATTAAGGCCATAGGAGTAGCCATGGCCCAAAAAATGCATGACATTTGGGAATCAAGCCAAGTTGTGGAGTGCTCAAAAATCAAAGTGCAACTTAAACTATTTAGTGAGAAGATGGCTTACCAACGAGACAAGGATTGTCTATACAAAAATGTAGTGACTACTAATGAAAATGCACGCTTGTTAGTAATGAAGCAAGAAGAAATCATGAATTGCTTGTCTCATTTGTCCATAATGCTAATCAAAAGCTTCAACACAAGCATCAACCTCAATTGCCAAGCATGTCGCAACAATTTAGGACATAGGACAATCCTATTCCCAATTTGGAGAACTTGCCAACTTGTACCTTCTGCCTTATTACCAACTCCGGGACAATTCAACAAATCAACAAGCAACATGCACCTAACAAACACACAAGATGACCTATGAAACATGATGATGACGGTATACTTCAACATCTACACTTGCCACAAAGAGTGGCTTATCAGACTGAAGACTTAGAAGTGCCTAATGTAGGTGCTTAGAACAAGCTACAAATTGACAAGTTCATACCTTGAGCGGGCATGGACTAACTAATTCATGATTTCAACGCATGGTTACCTCCTACAATATCCAAAAAGTAATTTTGACAATCTAACAATGGTAACCAAATCAAATGCTAATTTGGTAGATAATAAGTACAAGATACCTTAGTGACTTCCTATAACAACAGTCATTTTGTTGTGAATTCCTTTCTAGTTAAATATTACTAATTTTCAGTATCAAACCTACAGGAAACATGGGGAAATGATATTGTTTAACTCAAAAATTTGACCCAAATTGTACAAATTATGTTGGTGCTACCAAAACAACAAATTATTATAATAAAATTACTACAACTGGTAGCCTCAACAAGTTCTTTTGCCATCCCTATAAACAAGCAAAATTGAATTTACTATATGAATAAATACATTAATCACCTAGTGAGGGCAATGGTCTTACACAAGGACAAGGTAAACATCACATTACCAATCTTATCTCCATTCCACATTATGTACGCTTGGTATACATTCCAGGACAAAAATGTGAGGTGCATGTACATGAGACCAAGATGAGGAACCTTATCTGATTCATATTGTGCTCATGGTGCCTGTTTGAAATTTAGTGCTAGGGACAAGAATTGTTGGCAGGCACAAATTGTGCCTGAATAAATTGCACCTGAGTAGGACAAAATTGTACRTAATTATGTATGGCATACGATTCCTGCTGCCTGTCCATATAATTCATGTTGAGGAGTGCCAGTCTTTTCTTTTGTTTTCAGACGAATGGTTATGTGGCCTTTCTTTCAAGAAGGTTATGAGTTTCCTGACTTCTTCATTTTAGGGGCTTGAATTGAAGGAGGCCAAACGATTTTGACTATGTAATTTTTGTATGCAAATTTTGTATGTGCTGGCTTTGCAAGATGGATGAAATGAGGTTTTGGGAACATTTTTGGGAACATTGTAGCAATGGTGTGCAAGGTCATAATTACAGTTTGACATTCTTTAACTCATTTACCCTTTTTTTTTTCTTTTTATCCTATACGTTTGAAGTTGCCCATTGTTTATTTTAGGAAATTGGGCATTTAAAAGCCTAAAAAAATATTGTTGTGTGTGATCTTTGTTAAGAGTTTAGGTCACACAAATTTGCAATCTTAACCAAAGAGTGCATGCCCTCAGTCAAAACCCTACCTTATATAAGGTAGGTAAGGTAGGCTTTGGGGGTACCCAATGCCACTTTTTACTACATGTAGTTGCTATATTGTATTGTATTTGTTGCTATATTTCATATTTTCTTGTTGGCAAGTGAGAGGAGGTTCCAACGTGACATTTGGATATTGTATGCAAAAGTTATAAAGAGTTAGTTTTTTTAAGAGGTTCTAAAATTTTTTTCTTCCATATAGGTCCACATTAAATATGGAGATGTACAATACATTACATAATGTGATGATAGAGTTTTTGGATCAGTGGTGCATTTAGAGGTGTCCTACCCTACTCTAAAAGCAAAGGTATAATTTAGTTTTTGTCAATGTACCAATAAAATGTAGTAGAACCTCTATAAACCAACATATCCAAGATTGTCTAACAAGATTACAATACACAGGTTTGTTTATTTATAGAAAATCATTTTCATTCATATTAATTTGCAATGGAAACAAGTATAGGACCATCTGACAAGATTACAGTACACAAGTTTGTAGGCTTACAAAGGGCCAATTCAGAAAGGTTCTACTATCCTATCCGTTGAAAAGATGGCTCCCCATCTTGACATACCCCCCCCCCCCCCGGGCATTTACTGACAATCGTGGATCCAATTTTAAAACCTTCCAAGCCGTTGGATCAAAATTAAAAATACCCGCCTCCCCCCAAACCCAAGCTCCCGGTTGTCCCAAATGTATATGTATATTGAATACGTATACAAACTATATGTACAAAAATGTATACTAAATACATATACAAACAACATGTACAAAATATGTATACTAAATATGTATACAGGTAAAATCCCATATTGATTGTCCATCCTATTACCTTCCAAAGATTATAAGACGTGGAAGGGGGGACACAAATTGGTAACTAATTCTGCAAAGGTCCAAAAGATATTGAACCAACCCGTGTGAGATGCCAATTCTCTTCTTCAAAAATTTAATTGGTGCTTCAATTCTACAACACACAGCATGAGCCAATGCTGACTATTAACAAGGACTCACAGTGCCTGTGCAGCCTAACTGCACATGAGATCATATTTGTTGTGAGATTCTGAATCATGTTACTTTCAAAACTCTCTGACTCAATCAGAAGAACACATGTACTTCTACATGCTCACAAGACACATGGACTCATGGAAGTTGTCAAGATGTGTACTCAATATAATAGACTCTGAGAGTACACACAGAATTTGCAATTACAGGGTGTAGTTAGAAAAGGGATCAGTATAAATCTTCACTCTCATTTACAAATATCTTATTGGAGTCATGAAATCAGTACATCTTCTCAGTTCATAAATTTCTATTCCAATATTCAGTGAGACTAGTGTGGTGAGAGCACCCACTAACTGAACTTGAGTTAGAATGGAGCAACAGCCATGACGGTCTTTGCTGCTAAATTTATCAATTCAATACATTTCTCACTCTTACTTTGCTTTCGGAATATATAATGGCAACAATGAAAGCTCATCACATTTATTCACTCACATCAAGTCTTTATTATGCAATTTTGAATGAGACTGATATGGTGAGGGCACCCACTCACTTGAAGTAATGTCGTCAGTTAGCGAGAGTTCCGTAGCCAGTAAAGAGAGCAGGTCTCAAGGGATTAATCAACTACTGCCGAGGTCGTGCTTTCGCCTTGCGGTGAATGCTTTTCAATTGGTGGGTCAAACTTACGTGTGAGAGGTAAGTGAGAAACCTCAAGGGACCAGCAAAAATAGCCTCCACCAGGTTAACCAGAAAGGAATCAGATGGAGCAAATCCTGACCCTACAAAACATTGAGAGAGACACCAGCCATTTTCATTTTTGCTTTGGAGACCATTTTGCCCCCATGGGGTACATTTCAAAGGGGAAATGTACACCACACATACATGAGGGCGGAATTGAGAAGGGCGGTGGTAATGGGATGGTTCATTTTATACCCCACCTAATTGTTTTGTTTTTTTTCCAGTTCAATGCATGACTGATTTGTATAATTAATTTTACCTCTAACTCAAATACCAACCAGTTTTTTTTTTTTCTGGCACCATGGAGCCACAATCCAGTGTCATGGCATAGTAACAATGGTTTAAATTTGGAGGGACCATCTTCCATTCACTGCATGGTGTATTGCTACAGTGCAAAAGAAAAACCCTGATACCAACTCAGTCGTATTATTTTTCATTTCTTTGGATTAGGTTGAATTACAAAAAATCATTCATTAAACTCATATACATTCAAATATTGATATTATATATGGATGATGACCAAACTACTTTAGGTCAATGTTTTGTCCAAATATCTTTTTATTCATTCTTTAAATCTATGGACAAAGGCTTTTAGTATTATCATTTTTTTACATTGATATTTGCTCATGTAACAAAATCAACTTTTTTACTTCGCCTTGAAGTTTAGAGAATTTTAAGAACGTCTTGTATCTTTTTTCACATTGACTAGTTACAAAGCTAAAATAACTCTCTCCTCTACATAAAAAATATATTTAAAAATCACATTCATAAAAATTTACCCTCAAATGCAAAAAAAATACTTTGGCAAATAAATTGATTAAGAAGTGAATTGAAATCATGCCATAAATTGAGATCATAATAGCTTGCCAAAACTTTGACATGGTCCCCCAAGGTGACAATAGGACTTTCGGGATTAAATATAGATTTATCAACACTAGAAATATTAGACAAATTCAAGATTCTTCAATCAAATAGTTAATTTTTTTATTAAACAAAGATTGATAGATGCTTGAATAGAATGATTCTTTAAGATTATTTTCTTCTCCATATTTAAAATAGAATAATTGTTTGCCAATCCTATCACGTAGGCATGGTAAAAAAAAAGAGGTCTTTGAAGCACCAAGTTACACTATAGGAACATGGATTTTCCTCTTTGCCATAGTGTATTTTGTTGTATTATACATTTTCTTACCAAATAAGCAAAATACAAGGATTAGACTGAGCATCTCCATTGCAACACAAGAAAGAATAATGATATTGGTATATGAATACTATTGCACGGATTAACCCTTGAAGGGCTTGAAAGCCTTTTGCGGCCATATAGTACATTATGAATTTGGTGGATTAGAAAATTATTGACCAAAGAAAAACATTGACCAAAAGATTTTTCAATACAAAATAAAACATTGACCAAATACTTTTCAATACAAAATAAAACATTGATCGAATACTTTTCAACACAAAATAAATTAATGATCAAGATAGTATGTAAATAGCAATGTATCACAATTCATATACTACACTATAATTGAAGAGTTATAAGGCTAAATATGGACTGTGTAGAAGGAATCCAAGATGATATACAATACAACCTCCCATACTTCAATAACTATTGATGTACAACAAAAAATCAACCCCTAAATGCCTAAGCCATTCTAAGGATGTTTTTCCTATGAAAAAAGAGCATGGGCTTATAGTTGTCCTCAATTAAGCAATTTTTTTTTCAAAATCTCACCATATAGATGTTTGGAGAGCTTGCTTATTAGTACATAAACCAATTTTAAGTCTGAAATTGTAAAGGATTTGTGAGATTACAACAAAAGAAATGTATATTTTCTATTTTTAGTATCTTGTCTTTCACCACAATGTTTTAGAAATTTGCAAATCAAAGTTTTTTAGGATTGGATGTGACATGAACAATTACAAATGGAGCTAGCAAACTAAAATGCACTTAATTTCACATAAAAAGCTATCAAAYTCATTAAGCAATCCACCTTGCAATTGTTGTAATGCAATTTCTTTTTTATAAATAGGGATTGCAAATAACTCCATATTAACACGTGAATATTTAAATTTTCWATGAAAACACTTCTCTTTCTATTGGGACCATTTTGAAGCAAATGGATTTGTATAATTTTGTAGATCTCAAACCCAATGAAATTGGCAAAGTTTGCTCAAAGCCGAGAAACAAAGTAAAGTTTTCAAGCTTTACTCTTCACTGATGGTACATGTATGTGTTTGAAGACCTTTTAAAAATCAAATATTCACTTTCTTCAGTGAAAAAAAGAAAGATTCCAATAGTTAACCTTCAAATTGCCTAAGAATTTTTTTGAAATGGGTGMAGGAATTTAACTGCCCGCACCAAAATGAGCCTAAAATTTGAGATTGACCATATATGGTTGCTGAAGCAGTTAGGGTTTTAAAGAACTTATTGAGGAAAACTACATGATGATGCTTCACATACACCCCCCGGATATTTCAATACCTATTGATGTACATCAAAGGTAGATATTTATATAGAATGAAATGTCAATTATTTAGTATGGGTTCCCTTAATACTGCAGGACGTTAAATCCTCCATTCGAAGTAGGCCTAGGAGGCTAGAGTTATCTTGGGTAAAAATGCTAGAATTTTTTTATTTTTCACATTAATTTTTTTTTTGCAAATTCCAAATTCATATTTGCAATCTAAGACCCTCAATGAGCTAGGCGAGGTGAAAACCATACCCTAGACATGGCTCAAAATAGTTTCTTTTTTTTTACTTTTACCTCCAATGAATCCAAAAATTACCCTGCTGGGCCCACTTCGAATGGAGGATTTAACATCCTGCCTCAATACACATGTTCGGTGTAGATTCACCTACTGTATTCTCCAGTAAATCATGATGAACCTTGTCTTATATTCTCAGAGATCATAAAAGTCCGAAACACAAACTTACAAGACACAGACATTCTGTAAAAGAGTTACTGACAAGGTATATCATACTGCACATCATAGTTCTTACTGCATAAATTTCAGGTAAGGTAAAACAGCCCATTGTGGTCGGAATTTGGAGTCTTCCTTCTGTCATTGTTGAAAAAAAATTCCACATAAAGACAAGTGTGAGAAATTGTGAGAGCAATTGGATTTATATTTTTTAGACAAAGAATGAATTAGTTATGAATTTTTGAAGTGATCTACCCAACAGAGTCAGTAGGCTACCTGATAACCAACAAAAACTATATCCAATATGCTCATCTTAATAACCTAAAGTAGTCACTGTAATATGGAAGGCCATGAAAAGTCACTTTCTACAATGATCTACACTCAAAAAGTAGTGTGTTCCTAATGAGGTCACTAATCACTCCATGGGGGTAGGTTAAACATTCATTATGGCTTGAAAAAATATCATGGGGTCATTAGATGTTCACTATGGGTCATCTGACCGCAATGGGATGTTCTATCTTAATCAGTGAATGAGAAATTGAGACGAAATGAACCAGTAACTTAACCTGCAAAATGGAAGCCGTGCCTGTCCATGTGGAATGATTTGAATTTTTTGTTTTCCCATATTGACAAATATAAAGGAGGACCACTTAACCCTTAAAGGACAAACTAGTGAATGTGGAAATTGTCTATTTTGATACTGTGGGAATCACTAGTTTAAAAATAAATCCAAAAGTACTCATTGGAAGTCAAAGTACTATAGAAAATCTTTCCTTTCCACCTCTGAATTCAACGGATGAATAGTTGCACTTTTTGTGCTGTACACTTTGATTCTCTGTTATTCATCGAACGCAAAACATTTGCCTTGTTGTTTAAGGATTAAGCACTTGAGGATATGTGGAGTGCAGGAAAGGTAAAACAACCCATTGTGGTTAGAAGACATGGATTGATTAGCGACCTCATTAGGAGCCTTCAACTTTTGAGTGGGAATTCATTATGAGGTGCACTAACTAACTACAGTAGAACCGTCGAAAGCATAATCTTTTTTTATTTCAGAATGTTAACATCCTCTGGAACAATGCTCTCACGGTGTTTTTGCCTTCTAACATGATAATTACACCACTGCCATGGTGTAGCGATTTGTCATGACGAAGTCATAAAGTCATAACATGATCTARTGTAACAAATTGTAGATGTTGATGGAACTTTTCAGCTATGATACTGCTAACGTCATACAAGAATGTCATTCGCAGGCATGGATACTGCACAAAGAAAATACAGTAAAGTAGACTCATGGATACGTCAGATRCCGACATGTGAGCGACAAGAAAGCAACGGAGGTGCAACAAATCAAGTCAAGAGTCAGAAGCTAATGCCCCAAAGAAGTGGACACAATAATAATGCGCACTAATAAAGATCTGCACTAAAGGGAATCGACAAGTCCCAACTCCCAAACAATGCAAGGAGAAGTTGAAAAAATGAAGGACAAGACAGTGCTGGTTAGAAAGAAACTACACCGAACACGCCTGGGAGGGAGGGCAACGAGCACAGGGAAGAAAGAATTTACTCTATAAAAGGAATGATACAAGGCATRAGACCATGGGTTACTGGACCTCCCCACATTTGACAATCAGCACTTTCTCATAAGGTCGGTTGAAGCCCTTCTCCGCCACAACAGCCCGAGAATCACCGATGAGCTTGGCCACTCTGGAATCATCATGCATCAACATCCACAACGAGATCGAGGGTGAGTGCCACAACAGAAAATCTAGGTATAACTTCGACCCCAATGGCACCACTGGATTGCAGTGACCACATGCAAGCAAGCMGGCTTCCGAAATGGGTGCGAGCTGATCCAGATTCTGCAATCGCAGGCGCGCGCGACAAATACAATACTGGCAAGACAGCGAGCGATATGCATTCATAGGTGCAATCAATCCCTGATTATATTATGTTCTATGGTATTGTGAAGGAAAAACTGAGGACAAGTGAGTGTGTGCGGTGGGGGGTCAGCTTACTGAAAATAAGGGCTGCTCGTATTCTCACTGACCACATTGACATTGTGGATGCGATCCAGCACGTCCATACCCTGCAGCACATGCCCCACCACCGTGTTGGTGGCATCCAGCTCCGGCGCGTCGGCTGTGGCAATCATGAACTCCGTGCCGTTGGGCGGCGGCCGCACCTGCTCTTCGATCATCACCAAGCTTCCGTTCTTAGCCACCAATTTGGCTTTCGGCGGAGGTCGCGTGGGATCCAGCGCGACTAGCGACACCGATCCCCGGCCATGCTTCGGGCGTCGCCTCTGAGCTTCCAACTSCTCCATTTCGTCCACCAAGGYGTCSGCCGTGTCGCCTCCGGTGAATTTGGCAGCATCTTCCGTGCCCCCCGTCAGGCTGAACGCCCTCACGCCCACGTTTTGAATGTAGTTCTTGGCGATCTTGTAAAATTCTTTGCGCCTGTATCCTATCCCTCGCTGTCCCGCTGCCAACTCGGCAAATCTTTGTGCTCCCACCGGCACGGCGTCCCCATACAAGCCGATGACGATTTGCCCTATGGGCCGCCCCTCTATAGCCACGTCCAGAAACACTCTCTTGGTGATGGACAGAACGGACGGCAGCGGCAGTGCAAGCGCTTCCTCTGCCAATGCCAATACGCTCCCGCTTCGCTGTTGCGCGTCCACAATGCCAGCTCCCAGCACTACTGGCACATGCAGCACTGCTCTCCTCGAGAAAAGGGCTCCCTCGGCCACCAAGCCCCTCAGGTTCCTTTCCTGGACCACTCTGCAATGCAGTATCAGCGGTATATCTCCCCCACCGACTGAGTCGGTAAAATCAATTGATCACAGAAAAAGAGACTAAGAATCCGCAATAACAATTCACCCACGGAGGTCACCAAACTATCGATCGTACTGGTATGGAACAAAATTAATTCTTCCCCTCTCTTCCCTTCCCTTCCCTTCTCCGACCGTGCATTAACTCAATCCGGGTGTCAGGGAGAAGATCGAAAAGTTACCCGGTCCTATCGGAAGTTTCTTGACAGAAGTCACTGCCTATTCTCACCACGTCGCAGCTCTCTTCTCGTCGATTGTCATCTGCAGCACAAACGAAAGACAGAAATAAAAGTATGTCATCGATCAATGCGCAGCTGCAAACGGCCTAAGCAGGCTCAAAACCCACGCCGCAATTTATCAAAAGATAACAGATACTCACATAGCACCAGAGATTTCGGCGACATGTGCGGAATATACTTGCGCACATACGTAACGAACATAGACACATAGCGATAATGGCACACACCTCCAAACTCCGAGGAGAAACCAGACTTGGAACAAACAAGCCACTTTCGAATGCGAGTGGGTTTCGAGTGGCACGACAGGAAATGCAACTTCACTTCAAAGAACCCCCTCCCTGCGACACTGAAGCTGCGGCCAGGAAGCGCCCTGCAGAAAACAACGGCGTTGGGCAGCTGGTGCAGCAATGGAGAGTGAGGGTTCGCCACGAGAGACGACGACATGGTGGGGATTCTGATCGCTTCAGTAATTCCGATTCCAAATCCCAAGCAGAACTGAAAGCTTCACCGCAATTAGCCACAATCAAAAATCGAAACAGCACACAACTATGTTACGAGCATGAATCACTTCAAATTTAAGCTACCTGAGTGGKAGGGAGGGGCGATGGCGCCACGACTGGAAGTCTGGCCCGCATTCATTCCCTCTCCCTCTCCCTCTCCCTCTATCTCTCTCGCGCGCGCTGTGACAACAGGCACGCCTGCAGAATTCCCTCCGTCGCTCGTTCTTCCCTCCTTCGCCTTCCGCCCAGGCCCWGGGAAATCGACTCCCGGCTCTCTCTCCGAATGGATCCGCTGTGGATAGGAAGGATGTCCGTCTGGCCTCTCCTTTGACCGCTCTCCGTTCGCATTCGACACTTTGACATGGATGAATAGGCGCCCGTCTCACCCGTCACTGGCTTCAGTTGCTGCGAGAAGCAGCGTAGCTGTTCATGATTTCAGCAGTCAAGGGGGGCAATCGCCGGGACTAACAGCCTCAGCATACACAGCATGCAAGCGAGATAATGACTTGAGTCTGTAGATAGGATTGATGACGGACTAGAAAAAAGACCATAAGAAAACATTCATGCCACAGAAGGCCACGAGAAAATGCCAAAAACATAACAAACATTTYGGTTAGAACATAAAGAAATACAAACCTCTTGGGAGTATCTGACAGGACTAATCAACTGTAAGGTAGAAGCTCGACGAACAGCATGGGAGGAGCGCAAGCTGGCAAGGCAAGACTTATATGCTGCGAGCACGAGTTTCTGTGGATCCTTCTCCTGCACTATCTTTGTTAGTCAGCACTGGAGATCTCACTGGCGACAAGGTAAGTCTACCATCCAGTTATCTTGTGACATGATCAAACCTGAACAGAAAATAACCAAATCGAGAGCAGAACAGAGCTCAGGAAATTCATCAGACCTGGAACTGATACATTTTGATCCAACACCCCCTTCAGAGCTTCTGTCGGGACTTGGATTTGATCACCCACAAGAGAGAAGAAAGTAGAGGCTGACTCTTGATGCTTCTCAGTTAAGCCTACAAAAAGCATAGAGTCTAATCTTATCTGCACCACCAATCCACGAGTCTGCATCAGAAAGGCGACTACAGTAATGACCGGCTTAGGCAATGGCAACCAATATCTAGCAATTCGGCTTAACAGGTCAAATGTGATTARTTGGGTATTGCAAAGTTTTGAGCCATACCTTGGCAACATCAAGCACTTGATAACCAAGCTTCGGGTACAGATTGATACATTTTCGAATCACCACGGCATTTCCCCCGTAAGAATTGTTCGTCAACCCTGCAACCTGTTCAGCAAAACCAGAATATTTAAGGAAATCCAAGAACACCCACAACTGCATGATACAAAAGGCACAGAAAACACGGGACCAGAGAACTGAGAGGCCGACCAAAATAGAAAATAACAACCACGAGCTTACACAAACAACCTCTAAGATAATCATGGGTTATACAAGTGGTTGTGGAKCACAGTGAGACCTGAAATGTAGCACCATTATGAACAAGTTCATGCGCGACTGGATGATGTATGAATTCAGTTAAAGGCATGGTAATCGTAGGTGCATCGTACGTTGTRTTGGTTGAGGGAGGCCAAGCAACCTTCCCTTCCCGCCTGGCATCACGCTGCCACTCAGAACACACAATCAGCGCATTCATAATGTCTAGCGCAAATAACTGGTTACTAAATTAAAAATAGAAATAATTCCGCATATCATCCAATAAATCACTCAACCTCACTAAACCTCACTCAACCTCACCYAAGTGTACATAACAATGCAAGAAAAAGTACTACAAAAACAAACGGGACAAATCAAGAAACTGAGATCCCCCAAATTTAGAGAAATGCCATGATGGTCAAGCAAATTCACAGCTAGATTAACGTTTATACTGACTACATTCTATATGCACCCCAATTCTTGATTGATAGAGTAGTCTGCGTCACTTTACCCGTGCGAAGATATCGTGCTGCATGAAGGGGACCAAGTGCTTCCAAGGCCATATGGTGAGTGTGCTCACAAGCTGCGAAGGTGATTTAGCACGAGGAAGGGGGCTAAACGACGTGTTCAAAGATTTTAGACGCAAAAAACGAGCCGCAACTTCCACTGAAAACTCGTATGTGCTCAGCACTCGATCCACTGGATTGCGCATATTGGTCACAACAGATGTTCTGATTGGAATCTTACTCAGAATGCTCATGTCGTCGTGTGTAGACAAAAGCTTGCAGCTGGGCTGTCTGCACCCTCAACCCCTGACTCTGTCTATTAGTCAGCTGAAACCTCAAACCCTTGGGTTGATCAAGGAAAACTCTCAATGTTTTCCTAGAATTCTTGAGCGTTGAACAAGAGAATCCAGCATAATCATGATTCGGGGCTAGAGAAGCAAAACAATAGGTCTTAGTTTAAAGACCATGGCAATTTCAATTTGTAAACAAACGACAACAGAGCCARGCAATCCCGCACCTCTAAACTACTCATTTCAAGAATTGATGACTTTCTGCGATACAAATTATAGAGAAATTGCCATCAACAACTGTTGGTGTCCGATAGACCACTTAGACGCTATTAATCATTAACTTGAGGTTATTAAGGCCAATCACAGGGTATGCAATAACCTCAAGTCCAGCCGAAGTTGATCGTACGATCGAGGACACCGCTCATTTGGCAAATACAAGTTCTTCAAGAAGCTGCCCTACGCAACACCAGATCCCATTGTTAGAGTGAGCTCCTGCTGGGAAAGTATATGTACAGTGCCCACGTAACGAGGTTGTCCAAGATAACCTGTTAGAAAAAACCCGTGACGTCTCCTAGTTTAATTTCGGCAGATGAAACGCCTCAAAGCAGATTTGCGTTGACAATAGAAACTAATAGAACTACGTAAGATATCTACAGTAGATCAAGCACTGGATGTATTCTRTGTGCATGATTAACATGACATGCTCATCTGAGTGGTTTGATCTTAATAAACACAGCGTTGAGAGAAGTAATCACGCAAACGAAGCATCTTAGCAATGGAATGCGCACCATTGATGATAAGTACGGCCGCCAGTYCGAGGGATATGCAAAAAGAACAGCAGATCCAGAATTCTCATGCCTTTATCTTGCACTAGTTGCCGATCCCGGCTCAAGGCGAGCTTCTCCTTGGTTGACCATTCAAGCACGGCTGCCTCACATGACCGCTGATCGTAAAGTGATGATGCCGCAAAAGCGGCTACGGACTGTGGCAATTGACATGCTACAAAAACTGGAACACAAAACCACAAGAGCAGACATGTGAGGGGATTGAAGAAGAAGAATGGAGATCACAGCTTACCTTGTGCAGTAGAAAATATAATTGAAGGACAAATCGAGGACCCAGAAAGTTTACAGAACCTGGATTTTACGAAAGCAACAACGGATACGGTGTCTAACAGCCAAGACATCAACAAATTGATAGAGCGGAGGAGGGTAAGAGGGGACACATACAGGTGATAGACAGAAGCAAGAGGCGACCGAGGCAAAGAGTGGAGGGTGCCATAGCGGAAGCCTGAGAGGGAGGAGGTGCGCTGTGCAGAAAATTGAAAGGTTCCAAATTGCCTCACTGCTACTGGAAGGTGATCACCAAGTTTGACCCCAAGAAAAAAATTAGGGCTTACGAGGCTCCAATGACAGCCGATGGATGGCTGTTATTCCAGCATTTGCAAAGACCTGCCTTTCCTTGCTTACTGCATTGACCGAAATAACCACAATCAGTAGTACTCCTCAATCCTGAATCATCGTTATTTGAAACTGAAGAACTGTAATGGCCTTAATTTTAAACACCAAAAGGGTTTAGGGTTTAGGGGTTGGACTCCTCTCATGTCCAGAAGCTGCCCGGCGATTATTCCCGCATCTGCAAACACCTGCCTTTCCTTCCTAAACCCTAAAATGTATTCCCTTTCAATTCATACAAAATTCGATACTGAACGCCGGATCCAGAGAATTCACCTTGAAAAACCACGAATGGCACTTCCAAAAGACCAATCTTAACCAGAACACGACCTATTCTGCACCAAAACATGCGAGAAATGCAGCAAACGAACCTGCTAATTGGAGTAAGAGAAAGAGAGTGTTGTGCAGACAGATGTGCAGACAATAAGAAAGTATTGCGGTAGGAGTTTGTTGATGGCATTTGAAAACATTGGCGTAAGCAGAACCTGCACAAATACCTTCAAATTCTCAACCGTTAACACCGCCAGCGACCGGGCTCTTCAGCGACCGGACCATTTCCGATTTCAGTGGACTATTTTTAGTACTCTTTGACATGTCTTGTTCATGGGCCGATTTCGGGAGGCAAAGAAGTTCAATATTAGAAATTTGAACTTGTATTTTAAGAAAAATCCATCATAGTCCTCTAAAGAAGACAAAGACATATCCCATATTCATTGTGTGAAAAGCTAGTGCATAATACTATATAGTTCATATCTTCTTCTCAATCTTCCTTTCAAATTTTCCTCTCATTTCTATTGGTCTAGCATCATGGAAGGGAGAAGGGAGAAAATTTTAGTTGCTCTTGTTACTCTTATGGTTTTGAAGTATGTGATTGTTTCAATTATGGGAATTCAAAAGGTTATTATGCATCAACACAATGGAGCAATTATGATGATGACTTTTATATTATTTGGGAGCAAAGGGAAGGTGGTATGGAAATTTGATCGACCGGGCGGATTTACTTCACAATTTCTTCTTGGATCTTGTAGTACAAAAATGTTCAAGGACCGTGTTCGGGTGAGTAGACCTACATTTTTGTATTTGTGCAATTTGCTTGCACCAATTTTGAGCAAGAACGATACAAGATTGAGACCTTGTATTCCGATTGAAGATAGAATTGCTTTGACTTTGCATCGATTGGGTTTGGGTGATTCTTTGCAAACACTTGCCGATTTATATGGAATGTCTAAACCTAGTGCTTCTATCATTATTCGAGAAATTTATGAGGGAATGAAAAGGCTTTTGAAACCTTTGGTTTTCCCAAAACCTACATTACATTGGATGAAGCAGATTTCTATAGACTTCGAAAGTTTGCATGGAATTCCATATATTCTTGAAGCAATAGATGGTAGTCATATTCTAATTATTGCTYCAACAGAAGATCCTACTTCATATTAYTGTAGAAAAGGATTTTATTCAGTATTATTGCAAGGTGTGGTGGATGCTCAATGCAAATTTTGGGAYTATGATTTTGGTTGRGCTGGAAGTATACATGATTGGACCCTATTTCAAAAATCAGAGATTGGAAAGAAAACTATGTTAGGAGTCTTTTTATCATACAAATTCATTGGAGATGCTGCATATCCAATGCGTCCATGGTTGTCGAATGGCTGTTGAACGTGCATTTGGCATTTTGAACGGGGGAAAAAGACATGAAGAAAACTCGAGCAGAATCTTTTGGTGATTTAAGAAATACAGATACATTCTATGCACTTGAAGCAAGTATATTGGAAATGAGAAATATGCAAAAACAAGTCGTATAAGTTGAATTTAACGATCCTATGGAAAATGATACAACAACTTCTGAAGACATAGAGATAGAATGTGAAAGTAGAGTAGATCGTAAAGAGAGGATGAAAGCTTTGTTACAAGAAGCTGTTCGAAGTCACACGATGTTGGCAAAGAGTTACTATAAGGATCATCTTGCCAAAACAGCTAAAGTAACATTTCCTCTAGACTCTAGTTTTGACATAGAAGAGAACTAGAGTTTGTCAATCAAATGCTCCATTTGTTGATCTATCTTCCCTAGCAACTCATTGGTTTTGCCAAAATGTTCTAGCATTGCTACTCCATTGTCTACCATTTTCCCAAAGTAAATTAAAGCTTGATCATGGAATTTTGTTTTTTTTGGAGGTGGTGAAAGCTTAGACTGAGAAGCACCTCCATGAGACACATTTTCAAATGAATCACAATCTACTTCTTCATCGTCATTTTTTGCATCAACATTTGCATTGTCCATTGTAGTTGCACTAACATGTTTTATAACAAATCCCGATTGATGCCACCATTGATCCAAGGAGTCATAAACTTACATTCATGTCTGTTGTTTCCAGAGATTGAATTGGCAAGCTTGTCATCTTTATAAGACTTGAAAATGTTCTCAAACTTCTTCCGGCAGGCTTCACCTGTGCGAGAAAATTCAGGAATTGCAGCAAGCATTCGTGCTTGAAGTCGAATCCATGTATCCA
>VACF01000598.1:0-70840 GCA_006891605.1 Pleurozium schreberi
TCCAATCTCTGCGTGTAGAACAACTATAATCCCAACAATGCTCTTTGGATCAACCCAGTCTTCACATGGAGAAGGATAAAGWTCTGCAAAAAGAAAAGGTCTAGCCTATAAGACCAACGCAAATGAAGACTGAGGTGGGGCTAGGATGGTGAATTTTGTAAAATTAGTAGTATTACGGTAAAATGGCACAACATTCCATTAAATTGGCACAACATTTCACTAAAATGGCACAAAATACTGTCAATTTAACGAAATTCACCATTACGTAGTTTTGATAATAACTAATTCATATAGATTGATGCAAATCAATCCAAATGATCCGAATGATCTTTCATTGCTTTTCTGATGTTTCCTTTCAAATAACAACTTCAACCTGCAAGTTATTTAAATTTCCTTTGGCTTTAAATTTCCTTCGGCTTTCAGTACAACATGCAGTTATTTCAAGAACTTTAAGATCTTCGCATTATTGGTTAAGCCTATTAAAAATATTTGAAGATAGACACACTTAGTGCTTGCTACCCATTGACTCTATTTCTATGTTCTTTAGATCCTGAACCCTCTCAGTTTGCAAAGATATCAGTTTGCAAATAAATTTAAGATATGACAGGATGTATTCACTTACAATTTCAAACAGCTGATTGAAGCATAGGAACCAAAGGATCAAGGCAGAGTTGTCGATGCATGTATGCATGTTGGACGAGGACTCTAGAGACAATCCCAGCCCTGTTGAAACGGAACTTCAAGACCTTTGCTTTGTAACTCCTTGTAATACTACTACAGCCATGCCTCAATGCATCCCTTGCATGTCCTCCTCCATTACCAGGAAAGAAAGAAATCCAAGAGTTGATCTCTACTTTTAAAGGCACAAAATTTCCCTCCCTCTCTTCAATGTATAAAAGCACTCCTGTTATTCTACTTTGGGTACCCATCTTCAGAGACCAGACACACCAAATGCAATCAGAAGTCCACACTAAACCCAGGTTCACCCGTTCACAGACGTTGCCAAAAAGAAAACCCTGGAAAGAGAAGCCTTCCCTCATAAGCAACGCGTCTTGTCTATAGAGAGGTGCGAACTATCTAAGATTCGTACACTGTACAACTCACACCACTCTAATTGGTCAAGACTCATAGCCGATCACTCATGGACGATCATCTGACAGCAAGGACAGATCATTATTTTGTAATGGGCAACTACAATCATTACTATCAGGTATTTTGGGCAGTTTACCAAGGTTGAGGCCCCATGGAAGCCTCATACTTTCTCTAATGCCTTAAATAGTCATCTTCACCGGAGTCGTCTTGACTGCCATCCGGGTCTGGATTGTCCTTGTCACTGGTGAGTGAGAATCCTGTCGTGGATGTAATTAAGCAATAAGTACCTTTACTGCACTATTTGCTGTAAATTGATACGGAATATCATCCCAGGAGACTCTAGTTGCGCTATTACAAGTTTTGTTTATCCAGTTTAAAGGTATTGATCTCTTTTCATCACTTTTTATCCTAATCCTTCCAAGGATATTGATCCGGTATTGATCTAAATTGGATTCCAGATCGTTACCCTTCTGGTTTCCGGTTAATACTCTCTTGACAATTCGATTTATGTTACCTATGTTTTACCCTCACAAGGTCCCCTTTGGTTGTTTTAAAAGGGGTTGGGACTCACCACTTTGGTTTCACACAATTTCCTTCTAAAGTTCATTAACATCCGTCATGAAATAAGCAGCAATAAGCTGTTTCAAAACTACTCTCACAGCCGTTCGGATGGCCTATCCAGACAATAGGTCACTCAGAGTTGTTTCCAGCACTCCTTACTACAACGACAGAACAAGAAGACTCAGGATCCGTCTAAAGATTGCTCTCTAGAGGAATGGACTGTGCCGGAGACTGGCAGACCTTCCGGTGTGGGGGATTTTCCTTAGGTGGTCGCTGATCTCCGCACGGAACTTATGAAGTTCCGGAATTGCTTTCTCTCCACCAACCACCCGGATTACCGTTCCGGTAGTTCAAAGGCTCCACGCTTAAGACCTCTGTCATGACTCTTGTTCCTCAGTACGAACGTTCACACAAGAGACAGACCAAACTCCCTCAATTCCGGATTCCCCTTCTTCTTACTCCCGACTCATCCCTCCATACTCAAGTGATCTGCACAAGGTAACACACTCCTCAGGTGAAAATAACCCAGCACTTACACTGATGGTTAAGATTAGCTTTGATGGAAGTACAAAATAGATAAATCAAATGCAAGGATGGAATGGCAAGGCAACAAGCTGCCCCTCCTTAAAAACCAAAATCCAAAACAGAAAATGAGTCACCCGGAAACCCAAGTGGCCAGTGAAAAGACCTGCCAAGATCCCCAAAGGATCAACCTAACTGCCTAAAAATAAAACCCGGATTTGGGCCCAAGCTCGAAAACTTGATTCGGGTGCGAAACGCAGTCCGGAACTTAACCGGACTCTGCACTACTAAAAACCTAACCCTTCTTGGTCTTCTTCGACGCGCTTGCAGTCAAACTCGGTGGAATCTAGGCTAAAGTCTTAACCAGAGTTGTTTCCGGTGTCGACATGGGAGTTGTCCTCGTTGTGGCTTGGGTCTGAATCTTGCGGCTCACAGGAGGCGGTGAGGCATCCTCATCCATCTTGTTGTTGCTATCAAACTCCCCCTCCTCCGACTTGCTGATGAGCTAAGTATCATCTTCCTCTTCTTCTTTCTCAGACAAAATCTCAGTCCGGATTGGCAACCTTGAGTTGAGTCGTTCCGGACTGTCTTTACCTAGATCAAAGTCATCCCGGTTGGTTCTCGCAGGATTTGACTTTTCCATCCGCTCCATGAGATTTGTCTTCAACTAATCCGCCGGTGGTCTGAACTTGCTGCATTGGGCCAGGCTACCTCCAATGGGTCGGATAGAACGGACACTTTCGGAAAGTGTCTCTATGGACTTACCTTTCCCCTTCTATCCAGACTCCGTATTGGCTCTTGAGCTTGTCCGACCCGCTTTAAGTTCTCTTTGTTGCACCGCCTTTAACAAAAAGTGTGTGAACCCCTGTGCCTTCGATGGCTGGGTCTGCTTCTGCGTCGGGGTTGTTTTGGTGGCCGCGGGAACTTCCGGAAGTTCCGGAAACTCGGAGAAGTCCATCAGCTTGTCCGGATTCATCCAATCTTATAGCTGCCGCATCTCTGTTAGTATCACCTCCATTCAGGTAGAAAAATACACCAACACCGTGATAACCTTTGACCCGGTCATCGCATCCTTGGTGATCCGGTTATTGAACAGGGTGGCCCAGTTGATAGTATCCGCCGGTTCTGCCACCAACTTGCCCAATCCTTTTACAAAGTGCAACGCATTTTTTTCCCTTTTCTGGAATGCTGTCAGCTCTCCTTCCAGCTAGTTGACCTTGTTTTGTATACCTTCCGCCTCCTTCCGGATTCTTCCAATCTCCAGGTCCTGTTCTTCGAGAAGTTCCGGAGATGGCCACTTCCGGATGGCTTGCACCAATCCGTGGGGCTTGCACTTCAACTCATTGGTTGCGTCAATGAGAATATCCGCATCCGCATGGATATAACCATTGGCCTTCTCCACCCACTTGGTGCCTTCGTCATAAAATTCGTCCAACTTAGTTCCGGTCTCAGTCTTTTCCGGAGGGTCATCCGGACTACTTTTTGTTAGGGCCTTCCGGGATCCCGGATCGGTCGACTTTTGCTTCTTATACTTCCGCTTGTCTTTCAGCGGCTCAGTTCATTCGACTTCTTCCGCTTCCGACCCCTACTGCTCCTTCTCATGTTCCAACTGGAACCCATATTTGAGAAGGGCACATTCGGTGTCGTACTCCACCATCTCTTCCAAACTGAGAACCTCGTTCTGGTGGTACATGTGGAATAGGTAGGCACTGATTGGGCTCTATTTTTTCTTTCCGACATTATCCGCCAACTTGTTTACCACCTGTTGGATTACTCATCTCTAGTGGACGGCTCTCCCCTCCAAAGTCCCAAAACTGGTGTTCGCCAACTTAACCATAATCCGAGTTGGCTTATCTAGATAGAGGATTGGAATTAAAAATTCCAAGATCCGTCTGTGTCTGACAGTGGCACTGTCTGCGATAGCAAACCCTTCCTTCGCATTGGCCAGGTTGGAAAATTTTCCGGCCGTGAACTTATTCGTCCGAGACGCTTATCCGGTGCCCTATTTCGGGAATCCATAAACTTCCGCCCAAACCTCTTCCGACCACGTTTCTCTCCTGGCTCTAATGGTTAGCTCAAATTGATTAGGAGCTCCGGAAATAAGCTCCTAAATCATTTTTTCATTCTTCAGACTCCAAGGTTTACGGATCAGTCCGGCGCACCCCACCCGCTCGAGGTCTTCGTCTAGCGTTTGCCTCTCACCTTCGTCTTCCGGATATGTGGGCGACACCAGATGGGCTGCCTTCCACTGGCTGCTCTCCGCCATACTAAATCCTAATAGTGTGGGTCGGATCCGTGCGGATTCACCAACCCCAGCGTTGCGATCTCTATCTCACCACTCTTTCTCTCAACTATCACGAGCGCTTGAGTAAACTCCGCAGAGAAAAAAAAAATGACGGAAACGAGGGTTGGTTAAGTACCCATCGCTCCGGCAACGGCCTCACAACTGTCCATTAATTTCGTAACGGTGACCTAGTTTCATAGGTCGGACCTATGAGTCGTAGGTCTGTGGAATCCGGCTGTCTCCGGATTTCCGGACTGGATCCGTACATACGGAATTTTTGTAATTTCCTAACCTATTTCCAGAAAGTGTTTTAACTACTTCCGTAACCATTTCCGTTTCTACTTCCGGATTTCTATTCTAAAAATTTGAAAAATCTAACCGATAACAACACTAATCTATCCTAACTAATCGCATTTGCCGAATATGGACACTAGTAGAAAACGAAGAAATTTTAACAAAATTATGTTGATTTGGTCGCATTGTACCGGTCAATTTTCTATTGATTTCAACAAAAATTTGTTAAAACTAATAGATTTTTGTTGAAATCAACAGAATAGTGACCGGTACAACGCAACCAAATCAACAAAATTCTGTTAAAATTTTTGCATTTTCTACTAGTGGGACTCCGACAAATCCCCCTCATCCGATCATGTTTCTTCCTTGCCAAATTCAAACTTCTCCTCTTCGAACTTCTCAATGATCAAGACCTCTTCTTCTTTGTCGGATGGTGGGGCCATATCTTCCAACACAATCTTTGTGCTCTCCCTCCGTAGCGTAGTTTGTTGCATGTACTTGAAATTCTTTGGATGGGTCCAAGCCGGATTCAAAGTCCCCATCTGGTTAAGCAAATCGGATCAGACTGGAAGTACAGGTACCTTAAATGTGCACAATTGAGTTGAGCATGTGGCCGGAACACTTATTGAAATGGAAATTTTTTGTGAACCCTGGACGCTCTTCCCCTTTGGTTCTCTTTCCGACTTAGCTACCGTCTTCTAACTTGTCTTTGTTGTTTATGCTTGTCATGAAGGTTCCAGAGACTGAGGGAGGATAGGCCTTTTGTTCGCTGTTGTTTCTGAGTTGGTGGAGTCTTCTTATCCAAAGTTCCTTCTACAAAAGGAATTTTTGGAAAGTGAGTGAAATCCATAACTCTATCCAAATCGAGATGCCCCAATAGTTGGCACATTTGTCTCAATACGGCATCCTTTCGGGATGAGAAGTTCACTAGGATTGCCACTATCTTGGATGCGTTCACAGGCGCTTCCTTGATAATCCGGGCTTCATAGAAGGCAACCTTAGTGATGACATTAGACCATTCCACCGCCAATCCGGAAAAAACCCTTCACAAGGTGCAGCGCCTCCTTCTCCCTTTGTTTTGATGTTGTCAACTCCTCTTCTGTCCAATTCACCCGGGATTGGAGGTTGTCCCCTTCCTTCTTTAGGTTCCGGATCTACTCTTTCTTTCCCCTCAATTCTTGCAAACTAGGCCAACGTTGGATTTCTTCTAGAATCTTATTTGGCTCAATGCCTAGCTCCTCAGAGATGTCAACCAGAGTGCTTGTAAAGGCATTGTAATATGGTCTTGCTCTTTTCATCTACTCCATTCTTACATCATAAAATTTTGCTGCACCTTCCATCCTCTTTGGTCTTTCTGGACTCAACAAACTCTTTCGCATAGTCGGATCAGTGCACTTCCACTTCCTCTTCTTTCGGTGGTTGATAAGCGGATCCTCCTTCTTTGGCTCCCCTTCCAATCTCAGCTAATCTGGCTCTACCTTGCTTGCGAGTAGGGATGTCCCCGTCAGGTCACGTTCGGACATCAGGATGTCTGGACGGACGTCTAACGTCAACCCCAACGTCCGTCAAGATGAAATCGACAACAGAATCGACGACGGAGGATGAAAAACCGTCGACGACGCGATTGGAGGACGGACAAACAGGGATGCCTTGGAGGGAGGTGCCCAGTGGACGGTTTCTCTAGACGGTCTCGATTGCAAGGACGGTCTGCATGGACGGACTTTGTTGACGGTCTTGATGGACGGTCTGGGTATCGTGGCGGATGGTTTAGAGTGGACTGTCAAGACTCGATGGACAGAAATCAAAGACGACCTCGATCAAAGGTCAACGGCCTATCGGCCACGGTTGACGGTCGACGGTAGGGTCCTGTTAGTACCATCAATCTAAAAACCGGTTTAATATTTTTAGCAAGTGTTAATTTTTGAAATTTTTGTTTTTGAATTTACATGAAGGACATGGAAAAAACCCAGGAAACTAAAAGAATTTATTTGGGCTTTTCATTTTTTCCCTTTCTATATTTTGATTCGCTTTGTATTTTTGTCCTTGCCATCTTTTTATTGGCTTTGCATTGCTTTTCATTCACACATTTTATTTGGCATTGTAATTTCTTTCCTTCCCGTATTTTTTGGGCTCTGTATTTTTTTGCCTTTCCATAGTTTATTTGGCTTTGTGTTTTTTTTTCTTTCCATTTTTTTGCGGGCTTTGTATGTTTTCCCTTTTTATAACTTGGTTGTCTTTGCATGTTTTTCCCTCCCGTATTCTTTTTGGCTTCGCACAAGTCTCGTGAATCGCAAACATTTTATGTTGTAGGCGTCTTAACCCACACCTTCATCCGATTTCTGATTTGTCTCCTTTCCATGGGCTCAACTTTTTTTCCACTCTTAAATACAAAATTTGTGCAATTTGTGCAATCATACATTCTGAAATTTGATCCACACTATTTTATACTAGCTATGTAATATATATAAGACACTTAGATCCTATAGTTAGATCTGAAAAAATCAATTAATGTTTTCCGGTACTCTGTGCTAGAGCAATTGCAGTTTTCAATGATTTTCTGTAAGAAAAAAGTCCTCCATCCTTTACGAGTTACGGATTACAAAAACACGCCGAGAGATAAACGCAATACAAAATGCCAAAACATGATTTAAACAATAGACAATAAACTCGTTGGATAAAATTACCAAAGAGTGGTAAACTAGTAATGCTTTATTGCCCACAAAAATGTACATTTACAACGTGAGCAATGTGTCCTCAAAAATGTCATTTATACACAAGTACTATACATAATTTTGTGCGGCTAATAGCTAACTCCTTACCAAAAGGTTCTATACCTTATTCTGGTGCTACAATGCCTCGCGCTATGCTATTTCTCAAAAAGTTTTGCAATTCTTCTCTAGATTGCAAGGTCTCCAAAAGAGCTTCTACATCCTCATCGTATCGATCTTGCAAGTGGGTCAAAATGGCACTCAACATTTGAGGCTCATGGAATGTCCTGTCCTCAATGTAGTTCATTTCCATCAGAAAATCCATTTCACCTTGTATTCCCACAGGGGTGCCATGGGAGTCAAAAAGAACATTTTGTAGATGGGGTTGACGCAAAAACACTTGTCGGTCTACATCCCAATGCCCACCAGCAAGTTGTCCAAAGTATACTCGCCGCCCAGGGTCGGCGGGACCAATCACCCTCTTGCACACCTCTGTCAAATCCGCGTCATTTGGAAATGGAATTTCAAGCACGTTTTGATAGAGGAGGTGTTGATTGTCATGACCCCACTTCCACATCCACAACATGTCGCTACCCCAATGTTTTCTATTGCCATCGCTTTGCAAATTTTCTTCGTCAAACTCTTAGTGGAGGGGCATATAGCCTTGAAGCACCAACATCCGGTACAATCGTGGATGAAATGGAGCTGTGCAAGAAGCGTACCGCTTTCTTGTTACCATGTGTGGAATGAGGCACATAGGATGGTACACATGTCCATATGTTCCAAGGGTCCATCCACCCTCTGGACCAAACAGTTCTTGACACATGATGCAGATGCTTCCATTGTAAACAAAGTCTGGAACGTTTGGCCACAAAAGTGGGTGCGGGCCATGGTGACCCTCTTCCACGTACCTGTATCGCGTCGTATTGAATTGAAATTGTAGAGTTAAATCCACATTCCAATCAATGCTCGAACTACCAAGGAATGTTGGCAAAGTATTAGGAAACATTTCTTCCACTCGCGGCCACGATGTCAATCCAAAGCGCCGTTGACCTCCATCTCCAAAATCTGCAGCTACTCTTCTCACCTCACGCTGCATCTGCTCTACCTCGTTCATTGCGAGATTGGATGTCAAATTCATGTTGTTCATGGCAAGCAACATTTCTTCCCTCGCTGGATTTTGGAGCAACAACCTAGCATTCAAGGCCCTTAGATCCGTCATCTGGCGATTCATTTCCCAATTGGACCTCGATTGAGCTTCCACTTGCGCCTTGGCGTTAGCGCACTCCACTTTTGCATGCTCGGCACATACCACTATGGCATCATGGATGGCTTGGGAAATCATTTCTTTGCCCTCTTATATTGTTGGTTGGGTGGCTGCATTAGAACCCTCTCCATGGAAATGAGCTGGCGGGAACTTATTGCGAGACCGCACCACGAAAGAGCTTGTGATAGGTGGGTCTACTAGCCCATAAGTTGCCATGGACACAACATCATCCAGGGCTGGAATTCCCTCTACGCTCAACCGACTTGCACAAGCCAGCAAGTCAGTGTTACTTGCAACAAGTTTGGCATTCTCCTTCGTAAGAGCCTTCATTTTCCATTTGGGCTTCCAGCTCTGCTCTATGCCAACGCTCTATTTCCACGCTCTGCACCTGCATCGCGGCTAGTGAATCTCGTAATCGCTACAATTCAGGGTCCACAACTGCCACTCCACCCCCTAGGCCATCAAGTCTATCACCTGGCTGGTCTAACACGGGCTGGTCTAAATCCTTTAGACCACCCTCGCGCCCAACATCCACAACATCTACCAAATTTGGTCCCTGCAATCCAGCTTGTATTGTAGCCGGGTTCACTGCTGCAACCACTTGCGCCACAGCCCCTGCTATGTCCGCATTGTCATCCAACGGCACCGCAGGATTTTGTGGAATGTCACGTTGTTGGTTGGGAAATACGCCTTTCCGGGCCGTGTTGAGGTACGTATTCCAATGTACGTCCTTGCCCAAAAACACCTCCGCATACGCCATTTGACATATTGAGAGGGCCCATCCTTCTTTGAGAGCCCTCCCCAAAGGAACAATGCCACCTTGGTCAACGGCTTCTTGAATGCCTGGTGTTAGCAATGTGAGATAAGTGCCTGGCCGGATATCACATGGACCTCGTGGCGCTCACGTGCCCAGTGGCGGTTAATGTGGGCCCAGTCGATGTAGGTCCGACATGTGACCCGGGTCCACGGCTCCATTATCGCTTGCCACCTGAGCTTTGCCAAACCGCCGCTTGATTGAAAGTTTCCCAATCAATGGCGGCCATGATCCCACATAGCTTCCTCGCTAGGGGTACACCTTCATGTCTCTCCATCTCTTGATTCTCTTCCATACCTGCACAAAGACACAATACGTTTTGTAAGGAATAGATGCACTATACTCTGCTTTCTATTGTGTGGGGTCAACTGAAATGTGGCAAAGCAATAGCCAACTACTTTGGCTTCCTCCCGAACTACAATGCAAGGCTTTTTCAAGCAAGGACAACACAGMTCAAGAGAGAAAGCATGTGCAATGAGGAAAATTTTCCACCTTATACCCCCAATTACCAGGGCTGATTACCATTACGAATTCCAGTCTAATCAACGCTGTAATCACCCAGCTCGACGACTAGAGGCTGTCGATAGAGACAGAGATCGACGGTCGATCCATCCAGGGAGCTTTGACAGTGGTTCGGCAGGCCGTCCACAAGTCTGGCAGGCTGTCCGGAGAGGTCGTTGACAAGTTCGGAGCCGTCAGCAACTTCGTAAAGCAGAAATGATAATTACTCCGCCGTCCGCGACACGGGACGGCCTCAATTGGACAACCCGTGGTACTTCAGGACTACCTGCCCCGGGTCGTCAACGGGCTGAATTTGTTCTGGACGGCCTGCCCCGATTGACGGCCCAAATTAGTTGTGGATGACCATAGGCCGTAAAGCAAAAATGATAATTACTCCGCCATCCGAGGCATGGGACGGCCTCGATTGGACAACCCAAAGTGTTTCTGGACGACCTGCCACAAGTTGTCGACGGCTTTAGATTGTGCTGGCTGGCCTGCCCCGAGTCGTCGACGGGCTGAATTTGTTCTGGACGGCCTACCCCGATCGACGGCCCGAATTAGTTGTGGACGACCAACGGCCGTAAAGCAGAAATGATAATTACTCCGTCGTCCGCGGCATGGGACGGCTTCGATTGGACGACCCGAAGTGTTTCTGGACGACCTGCTCTAGGTCGTCGACGGCTTTAGATTGTGCTGGCTGGCTTGCCCCGGGTCGTCGACGGGCTAAATTTGTTCTAGATGGCCTGCACCAATCAAGGGCCCAAATTAGTTGTGGACGCTCTGCCCGGGGTCCTCGACGGCCCATATTGGTTCTGGACGGCCTGTCCAATTTCTGGACGGTCAACCCAGGGTCGTCCACGGCCTGGATTGGTTCCTGACAGCCTCTCTATTTTCTAAACGGTCTGCCTAGGGTCGTCGAGAACCAGTTTGAGATACCTTGATGGCATTGGGCAAGCTGTCTAGAGCAAAAACGAGCCGTCCAGGACGCTGGGCAAAATGTCCAGAACAAATCCGAGTCGTCGACGTCCATAGGTAGGCCGTCTTAAACCTAAATGGTAAAATGGTTCAAGGGCATACGTTTTACGTTCTAGAATAATGTGAACTAAAAAAAATGGGAATGTTTAGATGGTTCAAGGCCACTAATTTCACGTTCCATAATAATGTGAACCAAAGAAAAATGGGAATGCTTAGATGTTTCAAGGCCACTAATTTCACGTTCCAGAATAATGTGAACCAAAAAAAAATGGTAATGCTTGGATGGTTAAAGGCCACTAATTTCACGTCCCTTTAGAATGTACAGAGCAAAAAAAGCAGATAGTTAAAATGGAAATGTTAAAAAGTTAAAATGGTTCAAAATGGATACGTTAAAATGTAGAACTGTTTAAGTGGTTCAAAATGGAAATGTTAAAATGTAAAACTGTTTAAATGGTTCAGAATGGAATTATTAAAATGGGAATAACATAAATGCCCCATTTAAGAACCCTGAAATTTTAAACCCTACACCCTAAACCCTAAACCCTATCCCTTCAACAACCCTACACTAAAATGAAGTATCACCACTTTGGCACTTCCTGTGGAATTAAAAAAAAGACAATGCTTCATAACTTTAGATGAGCCAGACTGGCAAACACTATAAATAAATATCAGTCAAACGAGGCTAACTATTAAGTCTAAGAACAACCTCGTTGGCGGCTTCCTTGACGAATTGGGATGCTATACCTAACGGTCCTTTCAACGGTCCACTAGACGATTTTTGAGCTGCCCCGACGGCCTCTCGGACGCTCGACGGCCTCCGAGTTCCCCGACGGTTCCCTCGGTGTCGTCCACATTTCCAGGACGGGCTGTGTGTCCCCTTAACAGCCTCGGAGTCCCCGGTGGTCCCCTCGGCGTCGTCCACATTCCCAGGATGGGCTATGCGTCCCCACAACAGCCTCGGAGTCCCCGACGGTCCCGTCAATGGCCCTGTTGTCTCCTTGACGGCCTCGGAGTCCCCGACGGTCCCGTCGACGTCCCAGTCGTCCCCTCGACGGCCTTGGAGTCCCGGACTGTCCCGTCAACAACTCGGGCGTCCTGTCGACAACTTGTCAGGTGCTATATATGTTTAGATGCATGGATTAGTTCTGCACGCGTCTCTCTTGCTCTAACGGTGCTCTCTTGCCCTGGATTGGTTTCAGTCCTAACTTGGGAGCGCGAGTGCTTGCGAGGAGGCTCGGCTGAGAAAAAGGGGGGGAGTTTTCACATTTGTGATCACGACACCCTTATTCCTTGGTTTGCTTCTCGCTCTTATTTTTTCAATGGATGTCCGTGGTACTTCGAAGCAGAAGGTTGATGCCTGGTTCAACGACGTGGAAGACCCTGTGGGTGAACCGTGTGTAGAATCAATGGAATGCGTATTGGAGGCAGTGGCTGCAGAAGGGGTTGGCGGTGTAGAGGCGGGAGAGTCTTCTAGGGCCAAGAAAAAAAAGAGCAAGAGGAGGCACAAAGTTGCGAATCCCGAGAAATGGCCAACTAAGGCTGCGACGAGAAGATTGCATGAAGTGGCATTGGAGTTTATGGAGCAATATTCGATCTCGCAACTTACATCTCAATGGGGTTGCAAGGGGTGGAGACAATAAAAAACAAGTTCCACCACATGTTTTGGACAGCAATGAGTGGGAACGAGTGGCTTGAAGAATGCACGAAGGAAGATTTTGATTGTAGGCTTGAGGATCAAGTGCAAACTTGTGTCTTCAACCTCACCCAAGTTGCCAAAACAATAAAAGGTTTTCAAAGGAGTGTAAGGCCCCGTTCAAGTGCAATGCACTTGTTGCACAAGAAGGTCTATTGGTGGCACGACGCGATACGAGGGTAGTCGTCAAACAATATCCGAGCACCCCCGTGGTTTCAACAAAGCTAAAATTTGGCTCTAGGTCAAGGGGCATCAAGAGGAGTGGTTTTCCTTGACAGAAAAGTGGTGGTGGTTCCTTTAACGGGCTTTAGCCTTCAAGGGGGGAACGGGAGGGTGCGTAAATAGTGCCTCCATAACTCGCAGCCCATTCCCGAGACAATGGAATTGGCGGGCAAGACGGCCCTGCACGTGGATAATTTGAAGAAGTCTCGAGAGAAGTTGTCCATCGAGGCTATGGTTTGTCCATGTACTCATGCAGGGGTCATAAAGTTTTTTGCTGTAAATGACATGACCATGGAATGTTATTCTCAATGGTGGAATGGAGGAACATTGGGAGACATGTTCACCTTGGATCAGCGAAACCGAGATCTAGAGGAAATTGGAGAGTTGGCCTACAATTCAACTCCACAAAGAATGCAACAAGCCAAACGACTCATGGCTTATCGTCGCAATTGCACCAAGCTTGCGTGGGCGTGAATTTGCATCGTGGATGCAGTGCAACAATCTTCGGTCCTTCATAACATCACGCCGGCAAACGTGATGCTTCACTTTCCAAATGACGATGGAAGAACCGTGTGGATTGGGCTGTGCAATTGGGGAATGGCTAGTCGCATAAACGAAGAAATCCATTCATTGTACCAATTTAAGGGTTCAAGTGAGTTGCGGAGTGCACATGCGAAACGTTGGTGGGTAGCACCCGAATTGATGCATGTGATTGGAGAGCCTGGCACTTCGACCTCTCCCACTCGTGTACTTAGGCCACCGCGTGTTAATATACACACGGATGGGTACGCCGTTGGGAAACTCGCCGAGAAGATACAGAAGAAAGATTGCGTGAATATGGAAATGCTTCTCGACAACACGGCAGTCGTTTTTTTTGGGTTGACATTGGTCGACTTGTGCAAATCGGACCCACTACAACAACGATCGGTTACTCATGCAGTGAGCAAACTTAGTGGAGCCCCATTGTTTTGGACACCACTTGTGAATTGCTATCGCGAGGCCCGTTAGGAGCAAGCACTTCTATAACAACAAGTTGGAAATTAAGATTAGATATTAGTATAATTTTTACAATGTCAGTGTAGACGTAGAGCCATAGTATGATAGTACTTAGCATTTGCTTTTACTAATTACAATAGTATAGTCTCGGCATTTAGCTTCAATGCATTTTGTACTAATTTCTTTTTGATATAAATAGATGCAAATCCCTTGCTCCATTTGAGTATAATTTCAATGAGTGGATTTGTCCTATATGGTYTTGGCTAAAACTTGTACCTTCCAATTTTAATACACCAATGAATGATACAAATTGAATTGCAAAATTTGCTATGGCCTATGGGTGGATTGATGTTCATCCATGAAGGACTAACACAATGGCTTTTCATGATGAATTTTTTTCGGTAAATTTTAGGGTTTGAAGCGGATAGTACATGTGCAAAATTTTAAAGCCAAAAGATGTCTCCAAGAAAAGATAATCAAAGTTTACCAACATGTAAAGGGCTGAACTTTCATTGTTGCCAACTTTCCAAGAATTGGAATTTTCTGTAATTGCCATGAATTATTTTCCAAGCGATCATTTCCACATGGATGACGTAGATGATAACTTTCAATTTCAAAAGCCTCACCCATAAAAAGACATTTGAAATCTAACAATATGTATACGTACATTAGCAATAGTGAAATTGTCCTGTAAATGACACATGTTGGTAGATTTAAAATATCTTTTGGAGGGTACTTCAGATGACCTTGAAATTTGGAACACATATTATCAGCATGAAGTTGATGTCATGGAAAAAATTTGTTGTCCAACCCTAAATCCAATCCTACAAAGGGGGTGCCCCGGTTTTCCATTCAAGAATTGAGGCCATGTTGTCTTAGTAATTTAGTATTTCCAATGATAATTTAAAGTGAAGGGAGCATGGGTAGTAACATAGTAATGATAGTATATATATTTAATGCCAAATTTGACATGCAAGGTATAGAGCCTTACATACCATTATATGTGAAAACATGAAGACTTTTTTTTTTCCTAGATACGCTCAATGCCTTTCATTTCTACAACTGCGAGCCACTCTTCCTACATTAGCCTCTTCCGTAGTTGCTTCTTGGTCACAAGGTCCAAGCGGAGGACCTCCACAAAGCCCTCGGTAATCACTATCTCCTGGAACCTCACCATCTTCATCTATACTAACACCAATGGAGTCATCACCATGGTTGGGTGGTGTGCTACCACTTTTGCCGGATGCATTGTGACGGTTGTTTGCCCCTTGACGTGCAATAGAACTCAATGTGCGAAGTGGTCGCCTCCCTACTGCATATCCTATGCCATCTATTTAAGGCCTTGTTGGCGCTTCACACCCAAATGGTTGGATTGCCGCTGCTTCACTTATTCGCCTTTTATGTGGTCTTGTATTTCCACATTCATTGCTAGCGCTTTATTCGCGTGGACGTGGAGGCGGTTCAACGGGGCCATCAAGGCTCAATGAGGACAACAGTGCATTCCTTTGCCCTGACATATTTAATTTGGCATACGAGTGGCCAATTGTTCACTGACGGATGGAGTTGCTTGGTTGGGGCGGACTTTAGAAGACGAGGGCTGTGAAGAATTTTGGGTCGATGGGTCATCCGAAACGGGCGGTTGTCGTCGCAAGCCGACCGTGCCATCACGTAGTGTGCGAACCTCCACCGCCATCCCCAAGGGGGGACCTTCTCCGCGAGTGTTACTCGCAAGTAACAGTTGTATTGCAACCACCTCATCCGGTTCTTGTCTTTCTTCCGAAGCAACATGTTCATCTCTTATGGTAGCCACTTCTTCATTGATTGGGCCCGGCACCGGTATTGAAGGTGGTGCTACAACCCCTTTGTTTTGATTTCCACCACCTGACAAACCATTTTTTGTATTTGGCACCCTTGGTGAACTTCCTTCGTCTCCCTCAAGCTCATTTCCATTTTCGTCTCCCCCGTGGTGAGTTCCATCTTCATCTCCTTTGGGGCCATTTCCATCTTCATGGCCCCCGTGGTGGTTTCCATCATTATCTGCACCATCATAATCAAATACCAACTCGTCAATTAGAAGACCCCTTTCTTGCCTTTGACCCAATGGAGGAAACGGTGGATGGTCATTGCCATCGGAACTGCTGTCCAAGTCATCATTGTTAGCACCTGATAGAACTGAACCGCGGTCCAAACCATCTGAGTTATCTGACTCGTCCGTCATGGAATCTTCTAACAACATGTTCTCGGTATACCACCTTGCTGGATCAGCTGCACCTCTTTCTCGAAGAGTCCGAAAATTGGTATAAATGTAAACCAATTCCTCAGCGCGCTCAGTGGCCAATCTGTTGCAAGACTTACTGTGGACAAACAAATACATGCTCCAATTGCGCATGCACGATGATGAGGAACATACTTGTACGAGGATCCTTTTTGCAATGGGCAAAAGCGTACAAGCACCGACACCGAGAAGATCCCACCATTCATGCGGCTCCAGATTCAAAGTATTTACATCGGGAAGCCCAGCAAAAATGCCACGGCAGTCTCAAAATGCGTGGTACTCAAACAAAGCAGCGGCAAATTCAATCCCTCCAACTGTCAAGTTGCATAGTACATTTAGGACGGACACTCTTGCCTCGTTATCGTCCGTTAACACAACTTCTTCAAGTAGGAATGGATTGAGCAGAGCAGCTGCATAATGAAAATTGGTCTTCATCATATCCCATTGCTTCTAAAATGCTGCTTCAGCGTGTTTCGCATACTCTACATCCAATAAAAAAGGGCGACGCCTCAAAGCCAAAACGTGTTTTTCCACCTTCTTCATGACCATCCACACTTTGCCCATGGTTGGCCGCTTTCCATCCAACTCTTGAAGAGCGATTAACACGGGCCCTACCATGTGTACAAAGTTTTCACATCTCCTCCAAAACTCATCATCTCGAACCCTATGTCAAACAGCATCTGCCTTTCTTTTTGCTCCATTACCCTGCAAGTTCCTCCTGAACTCGTTCCACTGCGGATCGTGGACTGTCAATTCCACGGCTTCCTTCACCCTAACCAGATGCTCAATCGTGAGAAACATGGTCGCAAAACGTGTCTCAACGGGCATCTTCAACATGAGATTTGGAAAAAGCCTTCAGAAAATGGCGAGTGGTATGTGATGCACGCGAATGAATTTTACGATTTTTCTTGTTGTCTTCACCATATCTTTTACCCAAACTTGCTTCCCCCAATCTTCAAGTAGAAGGTCAAGTGCATGCGTAGAACAACCTTGCCAATATATGTGTGGAAAGTCTTCAGTCAACAAAGTACCAGCTGCACGCATGGTTCCTACATTGTCCATGCACACTTGCACCACATTCTGTCCCCCTACCGCTTCAATGTAATCCTTCACACAACTAGCCACATAAACAGCGTTTTTGCGTTCACCTGTCGTGTCGACCGATCCCAAAAATATTTCTCCGCTCATGCATGCCAACATGACATTCATCAACGGCCGATGCGTGACATTGTTCCATCCATCGGAGCATATGGTCACACCATACTTGTGGATTGGCCCCCTTGTCTTCTTAGATATCAATGCAGCCACTTCATCTTTGTTGATGTCATGAGCTTCATGCGTATGGTATAGTAAGCTGGGGGTTTGTACTGAATTCTAGACTCGGATGCTGATTTCACTGCATCCACAAAAGCGTGGTGCCTCACCACATTGAATGATATATTTGCCTCATAGAAAAACGTAGCCCATTTCTTGTCTAGTACGTGCTTATTGGATGTGTCCATCCCTTCTTGTACGGATTATTGCCTCAATGGTCGACTTTGGTTAGAAAAAGGGCCAGATGCCTCTGATGATCGGACGTGGGAACTGTGGCCCACAATATTTCCTCCGCCTTCACTAGTGAGGCTAAAGCATTGGGCTGTTGTTGACCATGTACCACCCCTGCTGGAACCGTTGACGGCGATGTCACTTCCACACCATGTTCTTCTTCGTCCGCAGAGACCATAGGAACATTTCCCCCGCAATTCCTAAACATAACTTTCACAGCTAGGTTGGCTTTGTTGCACCTTCTCACTCAAGCAAGGCTATCATCTGGTCTATAACCCAAATGGAAAAGCAAGCGATCCCGTCGATAACTAATCTTTGTTCGGCAAAAATTGCATTGAACCTCGTTATCCGATAGTAGCGTGTATCAGGGTTCCCATTGTTTTGGCTGATTCTCCTTAACTGGAAGCAACACAAAAAAACAAGTTCAGATTATGTTTGGATGTGATGTTGAAAACAACACTTATTGCTTTCACAGCAAGTGCTCTTCCCACACACACTCTTCTTAAACCTCACTCTAGTGCAATGGTTGTATGCCAACCAGGTCATAAGAGCAAAGATCAACAAGGAAAAGTGATCCTAAAGTTAGACGGCAGCCCCTATATATTGTGTACAAGACGTCGCCTGGACGGCCTGTCCGTTGGCGCACCGTGAACAGCATCGGACGGGAGGCCGTCCAGGCAACGTCCACGCCGTCCAAGTGACGTGGACAGTCTGCGGACTCACTGGCTGTCCAAGGCAATGGCTAGTCGCCTGCGCGCCGTCGACAGCCCGCGGACGCACTGCCCGTCCACAAGACGGTTGGGCTGTCCAATCGATGGAATGGCCATCCGCGCGCCGTGCGCAGTTGACGGACTTCCTCCACGCTGTCGGCGACGCCGTTAGCATTCGGGACGGACTCTGACGTGTCATGAAATTCTGACAAGAAAAGCCCACGTCATGTTCGGATAGAATTCCTTGCTTATGAGGCCATAATTTAGGATTTAGGATTTGGTATTATACTTCAACACCTCCCCATTAATCAGAACCTCATTTTGATGTTAAAAATAGAAGAGGTATGGGCTGATAGGGCTAGTTTTTACCTTCCCTATATGATACACCATTTTCGACACTACCCCCGCAATAACTTTTCTCAAGTGTACGAACCCACCTTCTATTACACTGAGGATTGTATTTGCTACTGTGATCATAACCCGGGTAGGCATTTTGGAATATAGAATTGGAATTAGAAACTCCAATACCCGTCTATGCCTCTCGTTTGTATAGTCGCTAATAGCTTAGGCTCCAAACGAGGTATTAGGAGCCAACTTCGACCGTAACCATTGCTTCGTTTTTACCATAATTGGTTGTGTAGTTCTAAGTTTGTTAGATATTTCTAAAATAAAGATGTGTTATATTTTTTAAATGTTATAGTATCATGTTCAAATATTACATTTTCTACAATGCCATCATTTTATCTTAGTTAAGGGCCAAATACCTCATGTAACCAGTGCTTAACATGCTTAATAAAGCACAAAATGGATGAAAGTCATTTGAAATTGGATGTAGAATAACAATTTTAATGAAGTTCTTGGTATATGAACAATGCCTGATTGCCCTTAAAGTCGTAGATTAATTTTTGAATGATTTAAAGGGCTGGATGAACAATGGTCAGGCTATATCATTCATCACTGTGATCAACGGTTTAGGATTCATTGCAGTGATCAGCGGTGCAGGGCAGCGATCAGCGGATCCACGCTCTGGAGTGTTGAACGTATCAAATTAGACGAGCTCAAGCACAGACCGTAATCACTTAGGGTTTTTGCGACAAGTTTGAACTTTGAACTCCAACTTGTGTGCAATCTGTTGTTGGAGGGTGCAACTAGCGTTTTAAAGCAAGGATTTCTGTTGTTGCAAGCAAGATTGTGAACTGAGCGCCGCATGCTTCCAAGCTAGGGTTTGGGTTCACAAGATTTGAAGAATGAGTTGAAGGGAGTATGGTGGAGTCCCTTGTCTTAGCAGAAGAGTTTGAAGGTAATTGATTTTCTCAGTACATCATTGTGAAAAGAACTGCAAGTTTAGGGTTGTGAGGAACTGAACTTGTGTTTGGTCCCGTTGTTGCAAGCAAGATTGTGAACTGAGCGCCGTATTTTTCCAAGTTAGAATTTGGGTTCACAAGATTTGAAGAATGAGCTGAAGGGTGTATGGTGGAGTTCCTTGTCTTAGCAGAAGAGTTTGAAGGTAATTGACTTTCTGAGTATGTCATTGTGAAAAGAACCGCAAGTTTAGGGTTGTGAGGAAGTGAACATGTATTTGGTCCCAACTCTTGAACGATACATCTTCTGTTGGAACCTCTCAATCCTAGTCTTGCATCCTAGTGCTTGAGTAGGCCGATCGTTGTGTTGGATTGGCTTGCATTTAAGTGGGAATCAGTAAGTGTAATCGTAAGAGGTAGAGGTTTTGGTGTTTGTAGGCTTAGGGTTTAGGGATGTCTGATAGGCACTTGTTTCGGTGATCTGCATAGGTAAATTAGGTTATGCAGGTGAGTGGATGCACACTGGCTTTATTGCCTTGCTTCTTGGTATTCAGAATCAGAGGGAATGTTGTTAGGGTTTAGATTGCATTCTGTGTGTGTGTTTGGGCCTAACTCAAAAATGATACATCGGCTGGTTGCACCTGCCAATCTCCAATCTTGCACCCTAGTGGATCTCTAGCAAATTCTTGCATTGGATTCTTGCATTCAAGGGGGAATCACTAAGTATGAGAGTAAGAGGTGGAGGTTTGGCATCTGGAGGGTTAGGTTTTAAAAATGGCTGTGATCATTTCTGTGATGTACGTAGGGTTTAGGGTTTTACATTGGTTTTGTTGCTTTGAGACTTGGTGTTAGTAATCCATATTCTTTAGCTGCTTCAAATTTAGAGTTCTAATGTTGCTGTGGTGCCTGACAGAGGGTTGCTTTTTAGGGTTCTAGACATGGATCCTGTTGCTACTGCAAGTGAGCTAGCCATTCAACAATATAAATTGAATAACCCAGAGAAGAGAAGAGCCGTTTGTATTCCTTAGTGCTAATCAGGTCTTGGTTTGTTGGTTTGTATTCCTTAGTGCTAATCAGGTCTTGGTTTGTTGGTTTGTATTCCTTAGTATTAATGAGGTCTTGTGCTGATGACTCATTGGTTCATTAATTCGTAATCCTTAGTGCTAATGAGTCCTTGGTACATTTGATAGAGTTCCTTAGTAAGCAATGAGTCATCAACACTCTGGTAGGAGGGGTCCTTTAAGCTAATAAGTCCTTAGAACATTGGTGACATGACTCTTTTTGGTTTGTAAGTCCTTAGTGCATTGACGAGAGTCTATAGTGTTTATGGGTCCTTAGACCATCTTTGAAAGGAGTCTTTCTGATGACGGGAGTCCTTAATGCTGCAGGTGAGAGTCATTAGCATTGAGGAGTCCTTAGAACATTGGTGAGAGGAGTCCTTATGGTTTTGGAGTACTTGATTCAGGGGGGACTTAATTCCTTTGGGTTGAGGAGTCCTTAGTACAATGTTAAAAGCAATTCGGAGTGAGTTGATTATGATTGATGGCTTTTAATATGGAAATGTGGCCTTGAGTTACAGCTAGAATTTTACACAACTTTTAAATCAAAGGCCCTGAGCGTGTAGTGTAGCCTCACATCGTTTCATTTGCTAAAGCCGTGGTGGTGAGGCGCCTGAAGAACTGGAACACGTATTGCTGCAAGTACCACCAAGAGTTAAGTGACCTGAACGATGGAATCAACGATTTGCAAGCTGATCGGCAGGGAGTGCATCTGCATTGCTCTTGTACATGTGAAATGGTTTGTTGTAATGCTGTAACAATTGTAGGAGAGTGTTCAAGGTTTAGGGTGGCCTATGACAGGTTAACCAACTTGTGGAAGTCCATTCTTTGTGCAAAAGAGGACTACCAGATGTGGCACAAACATGAGTGCTTGGTTGGTGAATGTGGGTCATGCGGCATAGGTCTTTTGAAAATCTGTCCTAATGAGCTCTCTTCAAATGAGCTTGTAAAATGGAAATCGATTGGCTTAGAGTTGGTAGGGTACAATGAAAATGGACTGCCTAAGAAGGCACCAGCCATCCAGTACCGGGAGACAAAGCCTTTGGAGTTGTTTGAATATGTGAAACCTCGCCTCACAGCCTTTGTTCTTCACAATTATGTGGCAACATGGTAAGATTATCAATTCAAGGAGCTATTCAGTTCCGTCCCAGAGGGCACAGTCATATCTTGTGTTGATTTTTCAGAGAATTATTCCATGAAGATACAGAATGAAACACAGAGCATGCATTGGCATAGTGTCCAAGTGTCCATTTTGGTGCACATCACTTATCGATTAAATTCCAGCTAATATACTACAAATAATGAGCCTCTTCTATTGAAAGAGGTTCATTACTATGTGTCGGACAATAGGGTCCATGATTCTTTATATGTTCAACATTGCTTTCTTCTGCATTGGGATTTCATGAAGGAATAGGGTTTACTACCAAAGCATCACATTGTCTGGTCGGATGGCTGCAGTGGCCAATTCAAATCGGCTAGGGCTTGGTATTTCATTACCAGGTATCCCAGTTTAACTGCCACAGATGTTATACTACCAGAGGGATGCCAGATGTTATGGAATTATTTTGCATCCAGGCATGGGAAAGGGGAGGTGGATGGTGCAGGTGCCCTTCTGAAGCGAGAAGTGCGAAAGGAGCAGCTTAAAGTCAATGGGAGACAAATTCAAAATGCAGAGCAGATGGTAAGGTTTTTGAAAGAAGAGAGCCTGAAGCAACATGGTGGGCCCCCTTCTTTGAGAAAAGCAACATGGTGAGCCCCCTTCTTTGGTAAGTGTATAGCTCATTCTAATTTCAGCCTCCCCAACTTCATGATTCTACAAGATGCCCATATCTTCAGATTGAATTTGGAACTAATTCTGTTTGTGTATTTCATGCATTGGTGATATAGGTACAAAGCCATCTCCAATACTGCTTTCGGCAGCTTTTAGCTTACAAGGTTATAGATTAGAGTGGACGGATCTTGTATTGTTTTCTGAATACTAGACCATGTTGGCACGCCAAGCAATTGTAGCCCATTTTTTTAATATAAATGTACATGAATCTGAGGCTTGCATTGATTTTGAGATTTTTTTTGCCTCAAATTGGAGGGTTGTTTGGCTGAATTTGATTTTTGTGCGTACCACTTGGTTCCCTGCTTGTTTGATCATGGTTGTATATCTCTCATGCATAGCGGAAAGTATGTGCGCTGCTTTGTTAATTATGTGACTTGGAACACTTGGCATGTGCTGTCACTGAAATGGCTCGATATTGTATATTGGCTTGTAGAGGCTTAAGCTCGATGAGCTGTCGCTGTAATGGCTTGATACTATAAACTGGCTCGCAGAGGCTTAAGCTCCATGAGCTGTCACTGTAATGGCTTGATATTGGACGCAAGCATCTCTTTACTATAATGGCTAATACTGTAATACGAAGGCATCTGCTGGCACTATAAATGTCATGTTGTGTAATGCAACGGTAAACCTTAAATAACTAAGGGATTCTAAAAAGATAGTATCAAGGAGTTTGCAAGATCACATGTCAACTGCAATTACTAAATATTTGCCCTCTCAACATATGTATTTTGGTGGGAATGTTCAAAATAAAATGTTACTCATCATCTCACACAAGTAGTAGTTGAACTAGTGGAATCGACACCATTCACAACATCTTGCAAATCCAACAGAATATTTTGCATTGTATTTAGAGAACTAGTGCTATATTACTTGTTATATTAGTTGTGACCCAACAACAAATATTTTATTGGTTAATGGTTTGAGTGTGAGAGTCCTAGGACTCTAACATTAATAAAAAATATTTTATTTGTAAATGGTTTGTGTGTTAGAGTACTAGGACTCTAACACTTAAAAAAATATTTTATTTGTAAATGGTTTGTATGTGAGAGTCCTAGGAATCTAACACTTAAAAAAAATATTTTATTTGTAAATGGTTTGTGTCATTGTGTGTAAGAGTCCTAAGACTCTAACACTTAAAAATAATATTTTATTTGTAAATGGTTTGTGTGTGAGAGTCCTAGGTCTCTAATACTTTAAAATAATATTTTATTTGTAAATGGTTTGTGTGTGACCATTACCACAAGGGTGGGTGATTGATAATTTACTACCTTTCCTTTCTCTTATATGATACTATTAAATCTATACCAATCCTTATGGGATTAAGGGGCATTTTCATTGTGTTTCTATAATGTTTGTAACTCTAATTTGTAAGTCCTAACCACTAAACATGTTATGCAACATGTACACTTTCAATGGCTCTGAAAATATAATTCCATTTAACAAATACATTTCTGTCAAGCCTAGATAGTACCCTAGTCCATAATGAGAACCAACAACACACTGAACACTCTAAAAGCACTCATAGCGTCACAACCCCAAAGCAACCAAAAATTAGGAAGCAACACAGTCCCGATACCTATATGGGACAAGCTCAAATAGTAACAGTGTGGTCTAAAATCAGAAACCCACACAAAGCACCCTAAGCCCAGTACCGCTAAATAATAGGAAAGCAATCAAAGACCCAGTACCGGTCAATAATCAGGAACCAACACAAAGCAACACAGCCCAATACCGTTCAAAATTCAGAAATCCCACCATTGGAAAGTACCGGTCAATAATCAGGAAGCAACGCACTGAACACTCTGTTTAGCAAGCACTACTACCCTGAGCAAACCCTTGGTTTTCTTTGAGATCAACAAGCACCACAGCCCAGTTCAATCAACAAGCAGTAGTACATTAAGCCCAATAGATGCTCTTGAAGTTGGTTGGATTCAACACAAAACCAAATAAATTAATCACTATTAGAAAATAGTGGGTAGCTTCATGCTCAAACTAAGAGCTCATCATGAAATTACTATGAACTAAGAACTTCTACCTGCCTTCACACTACTCCAAGTGGTCACCCTACCCCTACTAGTTTCTATGTCCATCTCTATGGCTTCTGATCCCACCCTTTTAGTACCATTTCTCCTTTGATGAGGCTTTTGTATGACATCTTTTGGTTTGTGCATCCTCTGTTGAGTCTTTCTGATGACATCCTCTTCCAGTTTATGAGCAGACTTCCTTTTTGGCCCCTTAGTGGTCAAGGAACCAATTCTTGTTGGAGAAACAACCTTGCAAACCTCTGCAAGACTGATGGTTTTTGCAGTAGGGGCATCTGCAGCCATAGGTCCCAATTCTCTTCTATTGCTAAAAGAATATCTTTGGCCCCCCCTCTTGGTGTAGCTTGTAACTTCTCAGTTGGTGGCTCCTCAGGAACTATGTCCGGCCCACTCAACAAGTTCAAATCTGCTTCTCTACCTAACCACAAGCCCACCCAACAGCACCTTAAAATCAATTTTTTGCATGCCATCATTGAAGCTGAACAAACATGTACGTCCATCAAGCAAAGCAACTTCCAAATTTGTTAAATGCATAGTATGAGTTCACGRTAATGAATCTCACCTCTAYTAATCTCAYACGAAGTCAMARCATCRACCACCACATTCARTGGTGGTATATCCTTGCTCACACGAACTTCAATGGCAAACTCGCCAARAGCARGTCRCAGTTGATTCTGTGTTTTGACAGRAGASTCAACTTTGTCTCYTGGGATATTCCTTRTAACCTGATTTTYTTGTGTCTCACAAATGGATGCCATGAYTGATGYAGGRGGTTCAATCTCACCCAAGGTGCCATCTTGCCGTGTCRACCCAGAWGAGCCAAGGTCACTCTGTTTTAGAGACCCTGTACCCACCCGAAACAACCAAATTCAAGCAGCAGTTACCAGCAATTACTGAAATGACCAAAGCGCATAAGCATTGAAAGCACTTTAGTTAGAGCACTCTAAGCACATTAACATTGGAAGCAAAGCTAAAAAGGTCCCAAAGCATTGAAAGCACACTAGCACTTGGAGCAACATAGCACTCAAAGTACAGGTTCTCTGGAAGCACTAAAAGATCAAATTCAACACTCTAATTAAGCACAGTAGCACTCGAAGTACTCCAAGCATAGTAGCATTGTAAGCACAATAGCAGTGTAATACTTTAAGCACGTTAGCACCGTAACCCTTTAAGCACATTAGCACTATAAGCAGAATACCACTCCAAGCACAGTAGCACCCTAAGCACGATAACAATAGCACTCAAAGCACAACAGCATCTTAAGCACAAAACAATAGCACTCAAAACACAATAGCAGTCTGAGCACAGTGGTTGTCGTTGCCCTGCCCTTCAGTCTTGCAGAAGGGGTTGCCAAAGCAACCTGAGGAGATGGACTACTTAACAGCAAAGGTCATCCAATTACTAAGTACAAAGTAATGACTTCCTTGCTTATGCCTAAGCAAATCCAAGCACTTTTGAAGTGCTCATTAGCTCTATGCAACAGTAATGAACAATCTGGGGAAGCCGGTAGAACACCATTAGCAATTAAGAGCTTCCAAAGGAATGCCTACCCACATAAGCTCTGGAAGCAAATAAGCAAGGAAGTAATGAATTGAATTAACAAGTAAGCAAGATATACTCACAATCTGTTACTTGGACTCCACTATCTTCTTGCACGCTCCCCTTTGCGTCGTTCCTCATGTGCTTGAGATCCGGCTGAATTGCCATCTCTTGTAACTCTGCATCCAAATCTCTAAAACCAAATGACCGCCACCAATTTGGGTGAAATAATTCACCACATGTCACACATTTATTCTCCTTGCCACAAAGACTGGCAATACAAAAGGGATGATACATATGCTTACAAGAAGCAACTACAATATCATAAGAAGAAAAACATCTATTACAAAATGAGCATGGCTGGAGCTCTAGCAGAGTGTCGTCCCCAGAGTCCTCAGCGTGTACAACAGGTCGTGGCCACAAAGACACTCCTGCGCCTATCTTCATTGAACCAATCTATTCCTCGATTGCTGCTCTATGACGCTTCATTTTGGTGATTTCTCTTTCTAAAACTTTGAGATCCGAATTTGACTTCCAGAGATCAAGCTCAGCATTTTGGTACAAGTCTTCTCCTTGTACAGCCCTTCTATTGTTTTCTTCTAATGCAAATTGGGCAATTTCTATTTTCTTGGCACACAAATCTCTCTCAAGTTTTAGGCTTCCAACCTGCATCCCAAGAACCTCAGCTTCAACGGAATGCCTGGCCCCATCACCTTGTAGTGTGATAATCTACAAAAGAGTGCAATGAATGCATTAGTATCGTCACCTGAATTCTGTCAATGGCACGCTTTCTAGCCCAATACTGGAGCTACACCGGATATGTGCTCTGCAAATCCGTAATCTGCTTGCTCAAATTCTCTAGAGGCTTCATCTCTTATCAATAGATATAGAACTAATAACCACTTTGGTCCTTCAAAAAATACTTTGAAAAGCCAGACAGAATCTAGACTGCAATACTGGCTCAGATTTCATTTTCAAATCGTCATTTACTCTTTAAATTTCAAATCACTATTGCACCCTAAATCCAATCATCTGCAAGGTTAATGTCAATGCGGACCTCAAAAGCACACTTGTACCTGCAATGAGGTGTTGATCGATATGCACTCACTTGTTCATCACAAAAATGAACAACTTAGAAGTGTGCTAACTCTAAAACCGCCTTGATATATTCTTTGGAACAGCACTGAAATGAGAAATAATTAGAAGTCTTCTGTTGAAATTTGAAACAAATCTCAAAAATTCTGCACCCTAAGCCTAGTGACATGAAACGTTAAACAAATCCCAAGAGACCCAGGCAACTTATAGTTTGGCTTGTAGCTAAGATTTTAGCGTCCAAGCCTAGCAAAGAAAATTGTATGACCTTGACACATTCCTCTGATTCTTCGACAGCACTCTTTTGGTCGTCCATGCTGTACCAAAGGCCAATTATTCGGTCAGCTGCTTTCTTCCAAACTTCAGCAAGAAAAGAAACCTTGCCTTCAACAGTATCCATTAATTGACTCTCCAACTTCAGGAGATCTTCAACAGCTGCAAGATCTACTTCACTAACAGGGCGCCTTTCTTCGGAAAGATTAGAGCTGAAGATGGCTTCATCCATGCTTGACACCACTCTACTTCCATTTGCAAGTTTGGTGCTGGACTTCACGCTTTTCTTTCTAAACGAGTAAAAAGCTGGGTTGCCGCCTGATACTCCAACAGCACCTTGCAAATTTCCACCGCTAGAATTCGGTGAGTCAAGTAAACTCATCTTGTCCAACTCCCGTTGACAGCGATCTATCTTTTCCCTTGCCGTCGAAGCAGCCGCCGTAGCCCAATCTACGGCTTCTCCTTTGCATTCTAGAATGAATCCTTTCACAACCCACAACATGAACTCGTTGTTCGTCACGTCTTGAGTCCCATAGATTTTTCCATACAAGCTGATGAGCTCCCGTCTAATATTTGGATGTTGCCTGGTGTTCGTTGTTCTGTAAGAACTAACTTTTCTCCATACCTCCTCTAGATCCTCAGAGGTAACAACGATAGTATCAAGGGTCGACTTAGGGTTCAAGCCACTATTTCCCAAATCCGTAACCGAGACAAAAAATTTGACAGTCTGCTCTCTAAACAAGGCCACCTCTTGGATCAACTCTTTGCTGGACTTTGGCTCTGTCTTCAATTTTGTTCTATTGTTACGATTCCTCTCTAAATTCCTCATGCTCATAGGTTTTCGAATGCTACCCTCCATTTTGAAAGAAAGGATGCAAGTGCTACAAGATTTGCAAAACAGAACCCTGCATTCTAATCACCTAAATCCAAATGCCTTCACATACATTGAAAGCAAAAGGCAATGGATCCGATGCCCAGCATGGTGAAATTCAAGATCAAATTCTCCAGCAGCAATCGCTCTCCAATAACAACTTTATGGAATCACAACGTTTCAAATAAAAAACTACAGCGCGTAAGTCGCTATCGCCTGACGAAAGAACCCTAAACGAACTCCAGCAACAACTCTCGCGCCGCCTGCTGTGAGTAATGGAATCGCTGACATCCAACTGCCGTCGAAATTTGAAATATGGGAGCCAATGGTAACTGCACTGTCCATTCAATTGTCACGGGAAGCAGTGCAGTAAAGCAGCTCCTAGATTGTTGTGAGTGGCTCCTAATATCTCATTCAGACCCCTTATCCTTCTTTTGCGTGAGCCGGATTCATAAATTGTCCAGCTGAAAAAGTATACGCTTGAGAAGGGAGTCTGGATCCATTTTTTTGGAATCCGTAGACTTCCGCCCAAGCTTCCTCCGTCCAAGTCTTGGGTTGACTGTCACAACATAACTTTTTGATTTTTCTAAGTTACTTAGAATTTGGAACAGAAACCAATTGTTAGGACACTATAAGAAACTGACATTTTTGGCACTATTTTGGTCAAACGTGTTGCGTTTTTCAAAACGCTCAATGTTTGATTAAAATCACATTCAGGATTTGAGTTTTTGGTTGACGTTAAAAACAACAAAGTCGCAGAAGCTGTAGAACAGGTACTTGTCATAGTTAACGTAGATGTTTGTCATCATGTTCCAGAAAACATGGTCATGTTATTATTGACGTCCTAGAAAACAGGAGGATGCCACATTAGCCGCATGGTTTTCTGCCGCTGCAGGGAACTATTGGAAACTGATAGTAACGTGGCGCAGAACGTTGCCCACGGGTTAGAAACACAGAGGACGGGCAGGTGCTTGCAAGAAGAGCCATAAAAATAGTTAGAATAAATGTTGAAGTAATGGAAAAAATTTAATATGCAAATATTGTTTGGAAAAATGCTTGGGGATAAGAGGAGAAATTGGATTGTATAGAAAGAAGAGGAGAAGAGGAAAAAAGTGGGCTGTTGAAATACAATTAGGGTTAAAAAAGAAATTACAATATTTATAGACAAAAATTGTTTTAAGAACCGCCAAGAGAATGGGCAGGAAATTAAAAACAGGGATGTTACCCACAAAATTGGGGCTAAGAGAAGAATAGTAGGGTGTAAAAAAATGAATGGATGATATGGTAAAACATGGAATGTATAGAAATTCTTGGAAATACGGCAAACAATGCAGTGCAAGAAAAGAATCGGGGATATATAAAAAGGCCGTATTCATTAAAATGAGAGAATGTGGATTCTCATTTTAATCATGTTCCTAAATTTAAAAAGCAAAAGTAGGCATTAAATTGAGACAATTCAATAAATTGAGATAAGTGTCAATAAAATAATAAAAAAAAAATATTGATTTCCAAAATTTAAAACGTACATTACCAAGTAAACGTAATAAATCCAAAATTATGCATCATAGAATACATACTTCCATTTAGCCTTCCAAAACAAAAAATCATGTGAGACAAATGAATGGTCACCACAATGAAGAAACTCGGAGAGGAACCATGGAATGCACAATATAGTATGGACAACAACAATAGATATTTATTATATTGTGGAGCATCCATTACATTTGAGAATTGAGATCAATAAAAAGATCAATTCAATAAACTAAAGAAATTTGCAAAATACTCTAAAATATTTCTTTTATCTACTTTCTATTTTTTTTTTTTTTTCCTTTTTTTCCTTTTTTTTCTCTTCAAAGACAATATAAAAAATAATATATAACTTGTAAAACTCCTAACAAAATATAATTTTTTTTGTCCTTATAAAATTTTTCTCTTATTTTTAGATATTGACAAATCTACTCTACAAACTTCAAATGCCTACTGTACTCACTTCCTATGCCTACAAACTAAACGCCTTAACGTTGAAGATGCATTGTTGACTTCAGTAGAAATGTATGCATCCACTAATGCTTTGATGATTTCAATTTGTGTTTTGGGAATTTTAATCCTTGGATCAGAAGTCCCTGCTCTCACACGTGGCTTCCAAGCAGTCATGATACAGTCTGTGTGTGCCTAGCTCGTAGAGATAGCCTTGTCCTCGCACCATAAATTTTCTTGTTTTGTATCCCACCCAGAGTAGGTGCCCTCATCAACTTGTTGAAAGGATGTCGGGGTCCAATATTGCAGCTAAATTGAGTTCACATGCCCAGGATCTGGATTAGGATTTGTTAAAGCCCGAGCAAGCCAAAATGGACGAACATCACCATCAGCTGGACGGATTGCGACAAAATAACCTGCATATATATCGCGGCCAACACAGAATGAAGGCGCTGGACGATCACGCCTATGACCAACAAAGGGTGCATCTTCCGCAAACTCCTCACACGTTATGCCATCATCTAAATATTGGTCTTCCTCCTCGTTTGAGATCATTGAATTTGGCCAAAATCCATCCCGCAATGTTGCACGTCTCACAAGCGGTTCAAGCAATGTACTCCTTACACCTTCCCAATATTTCTTCACTCGTTCAATCTTTCTTTGAAACTCTCCGGACAAGTCCTCATTAGCCATCGCACCCCATAAATCAATGTAACCATCTAAACCTTTACGAACCTCATCAAATGAACGCATAAGTTGCGGAGCTAAAGGTGCAGGACTACCTCGTGGTACTTTAGGGCGCCCAACTGTTGTTTCTTTCCACAAGCGAATCCCCCCACCTTCCTTAGGCAACCAATCACCATCTGTACAAAGAATTTTGTACTGCATCAAAGGCCACCCATTCGAATCCTTGTAAAATTTGAATTGTTGCGCTTGAGAATGGCCTTGTAAAGAATCATTGCCTGTATGTAAGTACCCTTCTACAAATTCTTTGAAATTGGGAACCTATTCAATAAAATGCGGGATCACGGGTTGTGCTTCGCAATCCATAAAAGACTTCATTAGCCTTGGAATCGTGGGGTAGTCATTTGTCTTCAATTTGGTGCTCCACCGACCAAAAAGAGCATCAATGTCTTCATGAGTGTGCCCGACAATGAGGAAGTTGATGTATATTTCGCGGAAAACAACTCTGTACACAAGGAGAGAGTAAATGCAAAAACCCAACGGTTTTTATTGTCACCTGAGGCATTGTCAAGTTGAAGAGTCAATGTTGGAGACAAATTTTGAGGCTCGATGACATCTCGTGCACGAGGGGGAAGGAAATCTTCACAAATCTCAGATCCTTCTAAAATAGGTACTGATAATGGATGAATGGGATCATCTATTGCAAACAACTTACAAGATGAAACCTTTGGTTCAGATTCCAAATCACGCAACAACTTTGCAATAGATCCGACTGTGTGATTTGAATCCGTAGGGAAAATATCCAATCCATAGTGCGCATATCGCACATCTCCATGTCCGTGAGCAATCATGCCTGTAACGGCAACAAGCATCTTCATAAAAGATTCAGTCCCTTTGTTCTTGTGAGAGTAATGTGGAGAAGCCGTTTTAGAGTGATCCATTTTGTCGTGAATAATGGTCAACATCTTGTCTGGGCACTTCTCAGACATCATGCGGTTCCCATAATACAGCTCCCAATGAGCTTGTTGTCCCGCGAGGTGAACTTTCAATTTGTTTGTCCATATTTCTTGCGCTCATGAACGTGGAGTGCATGCACCCTTCAATTGTTTTAATCTATCACATTGCCCACAGCAAGCAAAACTATCACCACGGGCCTTCAGAGCATATTCAGGAAACAAAGCACAACGGATGTTGCTCAACCCACTCGCTGAAACATGTTGCAATTGAAACGAGGAATTCACAATATTTATATCCGGCAACGTGTCCCTCCATCAAAAAGCTAAGGGGAGGACCATAGAAGGAACTCTTTCTCCTGATTGAAGGGTCCAAGATTTGTGTGGCATTTGATTGGCGCTATTGTCAAGAAGCAATCGAAGTGTGGCAGTTGCTTGTACTGTATGCGTGCGTGGCTTCTTCAATCCAGCATTACCATGGCGCTCCGGCTGTTTATCATTTTGTGCCTGCTCTCTATACTTGTAGTAGGTAGATTTATGGACTCCATGGATGGCGCACCAGGTAGTAGGACAAACTTCATGGGATGCCAAGGTGATCATCTCCCTTCCAATGGAATCATGGTGGATTTGCTTGTGCACGCCACGTAGACATGACTGACGATTGTAAACACCACCATGACATGAAGTTGGGAACATATGGCTTGAATCTCCCCACGTGGAAATGGATGTAAGCAATTCAGCCGGCAACAGACCATAGTTGACACCTCCGCGACTGCTCGCGTGGATAGAAGGGCTTAATTCTTGGGAGGGTTCTCTGGCTCTTTCCTCTCACGAGAAGTCTCGTAGGAACGCACGCCGGTATGAACACGTCGTGTGGACGCACTTGCTGCGGCCTTATACTTATGGGTCTGATCATGATCAAACAGGCTAGCACCTTTGAAGAAGACTTTTGAAGTGCTCCATGACCGTATTGACCACATCCAAGATGATGGAACATCAGCCTCACTCAAAGACTTTGCTATTTGAACTGCAACCCGGTCATCACCAAGAGGTTTCCCGTCCATATCTATGACAAGGTGTGCATCGACGCTATGGAAAATTGCTCTTGCTACCTCTACGCCGGTCTCGTTCGTAAGGGTTACGGCTTTGGTGATCCAAGAGGAACGAGGCATACCCTTGCAGACGGCCACAGTGGCCGGTAAGGTTGGCAGTGGAGATGCAAACTCGTTCACACCAGGCATGTCCATTCTGCGCAGATAAAAGCTTATTAATTTCCTAATGAAACATATCCTCGCGTCGAGGATAAGAATGATCAAAGAAGTCAAAGATACAAGGATTTAATGACGCACAGGCAACGAAGTAATGAAATCATGAATAATATTGTTAGACAATAACAAACAGGTAGAGAATTAGAAACTAAGAAATGCAATAAGACTTCAATGCTTAATACTCATGAATGATGTAAAGCTAAGATAAAAGATTTAACTTTGAATCGAAGGTAACTATCCTTTGAAGACCCTTTATCATTTTGTGCCTGCTCTCATTAGTAAAATCTAGAAATTATCCTCGACTCGAGGATAACCGTCTACAAATTATCTTCGACTCAAGGATAACCTTTTACAAATTATCCTTGAGTCGAGGATAATCTCCACAGTACTTGTTAGTACATGATATAACCCACAGTATCCAGAAGAAGATGAGGTCAATAAATTATCCTCGACTCATGGATAATCTCCAGAGTATTTGTTATGGGAGGATATAACCCGAAGAATTTTGAACATAGTGAATTCTACAAATCATTCTCCAGTTGACGTTAATCTCCATAGTATTAGTTATTGGAGTTTATAACCAAATAATCCAAAACATTATGAAGTTCACAAATTATCCTCGGATCGAGGATAATTATCAGAGTACTCATTATTCAAGGATATATCCTAAAGAATTCTGATCTTAGTTACAGCTACAAATTATCCTCGAGTCGAGGATAATCTACAGTATTTCTTATTGGAGAACATATTCCGCTCCATCTTCAACATTCTGAAGTTTACAAATTATCCTCGAGTCGAGGATATTCGGAGTATTTGTTACTTGAGGATATTCTTTCAAAATTTTACAGTCGATGAAGAATACAAATTATCTTCGACTCGAAGATAATATGAAGAGACAAATTTCAACATCCCGTATTTTACGGCGTAAACATCGTTTTGTAAAATCGACGTCACGTACATCCGATAACAAATCAAGAAGTGCTGAATGGACAGTCAACTATGCAAAACATACATACACAGACATCTGAAAATTTGAACAGAACCATCGAGCCATTTACACTGCAAAGTAGACAGAGCATTCGTACTGGAATTGCTTGAGGTCATATACCAAATAACATAAATTACAGGAAAACAAAGAAGAGGTACTGAAAGAGAACATGAACTCACGAAGATGCAAGCGCGACCAAGTTCCGCAGATGCTACTAATTTGTAAAAAACCGAAATCGCAATGTAGAACACAAAGGCAGCGATGGAGCAATGTTTGCAAGAGGTAGCAAGAGGAGAAAATGCAAATGAGAATGAGAGAGACAATGCAAGGAGAGAGACAATGCAAAAGAATTGGCGCGACCGCATGAGCGGGAAAAATAACGGCATTTGAATTATTCATATTTTATCGGAAACAGGGCAGAAGTATCTCCTGGAAATGGGAGGCTCTGACATTCTTCACGGAATTTGGGGAGAATTATCTCCTGGAACTAAGGGCTTTGACATGCGGAACACCCTTTAAATGGTATTACGTAATAATACTCTACAACTTTTAATTAATGGAAATGGAACCTTTCTAGTCGCCAGCCTTTTGACAGTCACATAGATTGTAGAATCTTGTGTTAAGACGTACATGTCAGCTATCAATTTTTGCAGGCTACGGAATCGTTGCGTATTGATCTTCTACATTTGGAATTTCATACCGTTTGAAACTTCTGCCGCATTTTGCACTTTGTTATTTTAGAAAAACTACTGCTGTGAAAGTGAAATTCTGGGCAAGAAGAAATTCTTATGGCAGCAAGAATTCAGGAGATCATGTGACCACTTGGTAGTGGCTATGATTAATTAGATGGAGAATTTTTTTGTACTTTTTGTGCATAAAATGGGAATGTTTTTTTCAGGAAATCTGGTTACGGATTTCCGAGTTCCGGGCTTGCAAATTAGGGTTCAGGGTTTTGTAGGTTCATATTGTGGATAGGCATTATAGATTCAATTCAATGAACATTGTTATTGTATATTATACTTAGAACTAATGTGAAATAAATCAAGTTTCATTTTTGGTACACACAAACAAGCCTGTATGAAAATTCGAAATATTGCATAAAACATGAGTAGGAAAACTAATAGGGATTTGAGAAGTCATGATTGGGGGGTCATTGACTTCTAATAAAACAAACCACGTGCAAACAAGTGGTTTCTACTTAACTATGATTTTGACATATATTTTTTAGCATTGTTTAATAATGACTGTAGGTTTCTTTTGCAAAACTTGAATAACTTTGATCTTTGCAAAACTTTGAATAACTTTGAAATTAATTGTAATTGTATATTTCCAATAACTTTGAAATCAATAATTGTAATTGTATACTTCCAAAGAACATAAGTTCAATGTCTCATGTTCAAAAACAAAAGGCTCATGGAACAATGCTCACAAATTATATGGATAAGTAAATGCACTTGTCTATGAACTTTCATATCAAACAAAAGATACTTGCTAAATAATATTTTGGTTTCGCAGCATTGTTTTAAGACCCTTGCGTTTTGAACATGAAATAGGCTTTTACACCACAACATTCAATACATTCATAGTTTGATCCCAAATCATTCATAGCTTAATCCTAAATCCATTTTCACTTTTTTTCATAAAATAGAATGTGAATAAGTAAAAAGATTTCAATCTTCGTGGACGTTTTAGAAATTTCCAAAAATAGGGTGTGAAGAAGTAATAGAATAAAAAACCTTAAAATAAGATCCATAAACAATTCACATAAACCAAATTCTACAAAACTAAACATAAAAAGAAAGAAAACAAAAGCAAAATTCCCCAACAAATTTTATTTGATATTCAAGGTCTTGTACGTTTTGACAAATTCTTAGTATTTAGAAACATATATTTCTACGTACGTAGAAAATTTTATGTTTGTACGTATGTAAAAAATAAAGTGACAAAGTATACAATATGATAACAAAGTTACATGCATAAATAAAATCATGATTTGAATCTTTAGAAATTTTTTTGATGTAGGCCAAAAAATTACCTATTAAAGCTCAGAAGGTCAAGAAATGAATTGCCAAGGGGAATTTACATACCAACATTAAATTAACCCATATTAATTCAGCCAGTAAACCCTAAACAAAGAAACTACAATACTTTATTAAACAAACCAAGTGGATGTTTTTTATAAAATTGTATAAACTTTCTTAAGAAAGTAATCCTTGAAGTTATTTTTTGAAGAAGATTATCTAATTGCTCAAAAAACAAGAGTTTCTAAAACTTTTTCAATCCAAATCCAAATCATTTTTGGAAAGAATCATTTAGGAAATCTTGGAAATCAATGATAAAATACATTAGGGGAGGAAGTGATTACACAACTCCCATTTCTTTTTGCTCCTCCATGGATTCCGTAGCATTCTAAACACACAAAAGAATCATTTAGGAAATAATCATTTAAGAAATAATCTTTTAGGAAACAATCATTAATTTTGGGGAAAGAATCATTTAGCAAGTCTAGAAATCAATTATAAAATACATTGGGGGAGGGAGTAATTCCACAACTCCCATTTTTTTTTTCCTAAACATCATATTCTCATTTGGGACTGTTTTTTACTTAAGTTCCACCAATCATTAGCAAGTCTTGAAATGATAAAATAAATTGGATTTGGGAGTGATTCCACAACTCCCATTTTTTTTTCCAAAACACCATTTTCTCATTTGGGAGTGTTCTACACTTAAGTCCCACCATTAGCAAGTCTTGGAATGATAAAATAAATTGGATTCCACAACTCCCATTCAGTGGTGGAGTGTTCTATACTTAAGTCCCACCATTAGCAAGTCTTGGAATGATAAAATAAATTGGATTCCACAACTCCCATTCAGTGGTTTCTGATTTTTCACAAGGTCCCTAACATGTCCAGGGACATGTTCATAAAAAAAAAAAAATTCCAGTGGACGGGTTCTTAGAAATTGAACCGGTTTTTGGACATTTCAAATTCACTTTGGACGGGTTCTAAAAATAAATATTGATAATTAAAAAAAAAAAAAGATGCAAACATGTAATTACATTATGTCATATATGACATGTAAATATAAGCATAATGGAGTCAAACCATTAATACCTAATCGAAATACCAATCTTCAAGTGCTCAATCCACCTGCACACATTGATTCATCAATCACAAAGTTTAGGTCCTTTTTAAACTTTCCATGGACGGGTTTATTTTAAGATTACCGATTTTGGGACGCGTTACAATTTTTTTTGCCTTTCAATTCAAGGTCTTTGGACGTGGACGGGCAAAAACTTTGTGAAAAATTAGCCCTGCTCCCATTACATTTTTTTTTTGTTTAACCGAGATGCTTGGTCCTGACCAATGACGACCTGCCACGTCTGTACACGCATGGTATACTTGTGGTAACTTTTCTGACACCTCTAGCTTCAAATTCCAAAAGACTAAAGGATCGATAGGCCATACTTTCACAGTTTGTATTCGTACTGAAAATCAAAATGAAATGAGCTTTTACCCTTTCGTTCCACACGAGATTTCTGTTGTCGTTGAGCTAATCTGAGGACACCTGCGTTATCTTTTAACAGATGTGCCGCTCACAAGAGGTTGAGAACTTTAGATTCAAACATGCAAATATAAAGTGGTTTGACTGAAAGAGATTGAGGTTAGGGTTCCTGAATGAAAGCTCTCAGGTGGCAACAAGGATGTTCGCTCCTGTTTTATCTAGGGTTTAATTTGCGAGGTAGGTCTTAATATCAATCACAAGTTAAGAACAAAAAACAAGCGTGCTATCCGTTCGTCCGATCCTTCCCTTCGCTTTTGCCGTGAGTGACGAATGAACCCAAAGAGGGTTTTGGAGTGACGGACTGACCCTCCTGGGTTGGTTTGGTTTGGTTTGTTTCCTTCTGATGAACAAAACCTGAACTGGGAGGGTGGGGTGCCGTGAGCAGGTTTCAGTTGTTCCCCACCCGGTTCTATTCGTTCGGGCAACAATCTCCGTCGTAGGGTAACGATCTCTGTCATTGGGTAACGATCTCCGTCGTTGGGCAATGATCTCCGTTGTTCGGGCAATGATCTCCGCCACCATGCGCCCCCAGCCAAACTCCCCTCTCTCTGGTTCTGCTGTTCTCTTCTCCTCCTGTCGCGGCTTTAGGGTTTGAGGGTTTTAGTTTTACTTGCGCCATTTTGTCTGAGCCGTTTCGTTTGAGCTGTGTTTCGGTGGCGCCTCTTTGGGTGGCGCATTTTGTTGTTGCTGTTCTGTTGTGTTTGGGTGGCGCGTTTCCTTGTTTGCTTGGCGTGGGACTTCCGCTCGGCGTGCGCTTTTCCACCGACTTGTTCTTTGATTTCTTTGGCGTTGATTGGCGTTGGTGATCGGTAGGAGGAGAGGTTTTGGCGTTGGATTCCGATTGGCGTTCGAGTTCTCTTCCACACGGTTTAGGTTGCTATTGTCGGGTTCTGAGGTTTTTGTGATGTGGTGAGGGTGCTAGGCGTTTGTGAGGTTTTGTAATGTTGTGAGGTTGCTGGGCGTTGGATTTTGGTGGGGTTTTCATCTACGCCAATTTGTGTGCGCGTGCGGGTTTCGAAGCGGGTGCAGTTGCGTGCGTTTTTTGGTGCCGGTGCGGCTGCGTGCGTGTTTGGGTGCGTACGGTAAGCACCTTTCTTTGTTTCTTGTGACGAATTGCTATGTAGCCATCATATTTCTGTTCTTGCTTTGTTTTCTTCAGCAAGCAACACATCATCCTGCCATTCTAAAGGTTTCTATTTGCATTGCCGTAGGATTTCCATTTTGCATTCGAACATGGGATAGTGTATTCTTCTGGGGATTCTGGTTTAGAAGTACACAACTTTCTTGAATTTTTGATGCACATTTTCTCTATTCGTTGTCTCTATTAATAACTTACAACACCTTCATTCATAAATTGCAGGTGCCACAAAATTTTGCAGAGCCACGAATTCCGTAGCATTTGAAACACAAAACGAGGGCCTTAACAACAACAGAACTCGTAGGTAAGATCACTCATTCAGATCGGAACCAAATCAATTAGGGTTTAAACAACACCCCTTCCAAATGTACTTAAGAAACTGATGATGTTTATCCTCGACCCAAGGATAAAGATCATCACGTTCATTGAACATAAAATAATGTGAATTACATCAAAAACATAAAACCTTTTTAAATATAATCACGGCGGCGGCGGCAATGATGAATATCCTCAGTTTCATAACAATCCAGTTAAACTAAAGCTAAAAACAAATACAATAAGAAAACGCTATGTAAATATATTATGCAAATTCAACCCCGACCATCAAAAAACATTAACAAACATAAGAAATAATCACATCTGTGGCGAGATATTGATAAAAGAAAAGTTTATAGGATGACCAAACATCAGACTAGGAAAATCAAAGAGAAAACACATAGAGTAAACGAGTACAAAAAGAGGTCAAGCGAACTAAAGTAAGTGACAGAAAATCAAGTAAGAGAAAAGAAGATCACACCCCTTCCGTAAGCCCCATGATTCACCAAAAACAAATATAAGAGATTATCCTCAGGTCAAGGATAAATTAGTTGAGTAACTATCTAAACGAGAATGCACTCAATATTATCATAGTCAAGACTGATGATGATAGATTATGAGATGGACCATTATCCTCGAGTTGAGGATAATCAGTGCAGACGCTTGACTAACCATGCATTCTGGGCTAAACAGATTAGCCAGCATGGTAGAGGCAGACGAATACGACTATTCGGCAACCCTTCCCTTCCTCGAGCCATTCAATATGTGGGTGGGAGAGGGCCCATTCATCACAGAGATGGAGGACATTTACGGAACTCTGTGGCAATTCAAATCCGTGATCGAGTCCTGGACATTTTGTGTAAATAGATTCAAGAACTACGTGTTCCTCTGCATAAAAGTCAAAAAATCCGGGTTGTATGTCACATACAACATAAACGAGAAGGTCAGTCTAATTGAAGACCATCAAAAAGAGTTTGTTGTTCTTACACTCATGGGGTTGAACGACAACGGACGGGAGCTCAGCCATACTCACTCGATCATTTGCGACGCCAATGACGAGAGAGTAGAATTTGATTTTGACGAGCTCTTGAAAAGACTTCGAGAGAGCAGCAAGGACGCTCTTTCCACCGAGCTAAGCATCCAATTCTATCCGTGAAAGCCAAGCACAGCAAAGTCCATGGCTCGTAGAATGAATCAATTGTTCAGGCGACTCAAGAAATTCGCCATCGAGAACATCAACATACCTGGTGCAACTGGCTCTGGAGCAGTGAACCAGAGGGATTAGCCTCAATTAGAATCCCAAGCTGCTTCAAGGGGTCAGGAGGCATTAAACAGCAGGGGGGCGAGAGGAGGCCAAGTTCGAGCTGAGCCCCAGAAAAGAAAACCCTCGGAACTCGCAGTTGCAGAAACTAGTGGTAAGCGCCAAAAGAAAACTGAAACAAATCAGGATAAGGCGGCCGGCAGTTTAGGGTCGGCTCTCACCACTGTATAGACTGATCCAAGTGGCAAACCAAAACCAATCAAGAAATATGAGATTGCTGCTGCCTACCAAAAGAACTTCTGGGACAGGTTTAAAGACTGCTTTATTTTGACCCCGAAACATTCACAGTGTCAATAAAACAATGTTTCCTGGCGAGACCGAAATATGTCATCAGGAAACTAGAGTCGTCGATTGTGCAACACAGCATCACCACCGCAAAACAACTGCAACAAGGTGGCGTTGGTGAGGAAAGGATGAAGGAGTTGCAGACCTGGGAGGCCACCATCTTATGGTCGCTGAGCCTACAAAAGCTGACGGAGATCTCAAATTGGTACAATAAGACCAATCATCTCCGACACAGCCAACCAACCTGGGGGAATCAGATTTACGCATGCAGGGAAATTTGGGTCAATGCAAAGCGACCAACTGCAACCGAGTCTGATCCGGAGAGAAGAGGGAACGGGTCGGTCTTCAACAAGACGGCTTCTTCTGTAAGTCATATAGCGGCCATTTATCCTCAAGTCGAAGATACTTATTTTGATTTATGTGTAGGAATTCCAATGTAAATCAAAAGCTTTGTAATTTTCCTACATTTGCTATCCTCGGGTCGAAGATAAATGGATTTGGCCTTTGTCCATTGTTTTCGTTTAAACTAATTCCTTTGATTCATCTTTATCCTCTTGCAGAGATTTGTCGGAGTTGTTTTCTATAGATACCAATCCATCGATCCAGACAAACATGGAGGAAATATCAAAAAAGAGTCGAACATGAAAAATGAACTCCGAATCATAACATTGAATAATAGTGTCTACTAGATGTGGGAGGAGTTCCTCACGAGGCACATGGAGGGGTCCTTGATTGACCCTTGCGAGCGCAAACCGTATCGAAGCGCAAAGAACTTCAATCTGGCGACCCATGACTTGAAGAGGGAGTTCTGCAAGCACATGGGGCACTTCACGGACAAGGACGTCACTGAGTATGTCCTCCACCTTCTCGGAAAAACAGTTGGGCGCAGACGGGACTACTCGAAAATCTCCATTAAGAAGCCCAAGTTTGTCATTGAAGATAATATCACTAACGCTGATTGCGTCGAGCATCAAAAGCGCAAAAAAGTCATCATCAAAGAATTCTTGGCTCTTGACTCTTCTTTAAACTTGAAGGACACTGAAGGGGATGTGGACGATGAGGTCTGGAGGGCGTGGAAACTAAAGCATTTCTTTATGTCTGCGATGTGGGATTTCCTTCTCAACGGCTTGCTCAACAACTTCTTCGCAAAGTGCTTGACAAATGAGGGGAAAAAGAAAACGGCCGTCGGTTACAAAAGCAAGCCTTTTCCCATGGCCTATCCATTGCTCAAGAGATTCTTGAAAATGAAGAAGAATGTGGAGAAGCCGAATGGCGAAGTCCACATTAGGAGGCACACTTGCGCTCCCCAGGCGTTTGTTACGGGCCACATATGGCTGTACCAGAAAAGAGGGCTTCTGCTCGGAATAATTGATTTTCGGCAACTGCCAAGGCCAATTGTCGGATCTGGACAGCCAGCCCCTCTCCTGCCTCTGCTGAAATTCCTTGCAAATCACATGAAGCCCTCTTTATCCGCTCCGGAGGTTTGGTTGTGGATCAAGGCGATTCATTTGAGTTAAACGAGGCCACAACATTTGCTTCAAAACATATGAAACAATATGCCCAGAAGGTGTCGACCTACCTTCCGTGTAAGGTCGAGCTATTGAACAGCTCTAGCCGCACGGTCGTGACTCCGGTGTTACTCCTCTTCCTGACTAGAAAAGAAAAAGACAGAGTGCCAAAAGAGCAAAAATCCGTAAAGAAAGAGTACGGCACTTCAGTTTGTACGTTCTACACAAGGATTCGGTTTAACACCGAGGCGAAGCTCAGAGTCCATAAGTGTGAACTTCGAATGGAGTTCTACATTGACCTACTGCAAAACTTTGCCATGAAGGGGGAGAATATCCTCAGCGTGTATTCTGGAGCAAAGTTCCTACTTGCTGCCACGGTTAGATTCATTAAACACCCCTTCTGGTTATCTTCAATTAGAAGATAATGTTGTCAATTGCTTGATCTTATTGGAATTGGATTTATGATGTCTTGTTCTTCTTCCTCAAATTAACTAGGCGGATGTCCACTCAATTATCCTCAACTCGAAGATAAATTCTAGCAAATATGTTTGGATATTCCATACTTCTGAAATGTCTTCATTAAACGGTAGTTGTTGGTCTATCAGATGTGTGGCATGTTCTGCTACAACATAGCAGACAGGCAAGAGAGGCACAAGCTGCTGGAGATGGTGAAGCGTGCGGACAAGGTGGACGTGAATGACTTTCTCCACGACAATTCGCCCTACCAACCGAACTACATACGTCCACGTCTGTTAGGGACTCCAGAGCTCAAATCCAATTCATCTCCATCCCAAGGGTGGAGCCAGAAAATGCAACTGACTAGACCGAAACCACCCTATGCATTGATGAATTTGGGACAAATGCAGAAGTCGTACGGGGTGGAGATCTAGAGGTTAGTGCCAAAGACTTCGAAATTCAGACTGGAGAGCACGCATCAGATTCAGGGGCAGTTCAGGAGTCGGATGTGGAAGCAAGGAAGAAGGATAAGGGGAAGGAGCCCAAGGTAGAGGAAGAAGAAGACGAGAAGGACGATGAAGAAGAGGAGAAGGACGATCAAGAAGAGGAGGAAATGCGTCAGCCCATTGATTAGGAGAAGAATGAGAGGGACGTTGAGGCCGCAAATGATAATTATGCAGGCAAGGTTATCATAGATCTCAGTGAGGAAAGCTCGTACGAGGACTTAGCAAGTTATAACTACGAGGGGCCGGAATTCGATGATGCTGCTACGTCTGGCGCCAAAGAGAAAGAAAATCCAGCTGAGGAGCCGCTGCCAGGACCAGTGGGGGAGTCTGGGGTATCCATGGAACCTATCACCACGCCAGTTGTTGTGGTGAAAACGGAGAAAAAAGACTTCTGGACGAAATGCAATGAAGCAAAGCAGAGAAAGAGAGAGAGAGAAGAAGAGGCCCGAAGAAGAGAGCAAGAGAGGATAGAGAAAGAAGCTCTACAAGATGAGAATCGTATTCTGAAAGAGAGGCTTTCTCAAGTCTCAATGTCTCAGCATCATCACTCTCCAGAGGCCAACAAATTTGAGGTCCAACCTAAGAGTTGTACCTCTCAACCCTGTGGTTCTGGAGCGTCAGCCCCGGGTATTCAAGATTATCCTCGACTTGAGGATAATCTTGCCTCTACCCCTGCCCCGTCTATCCATGAGGCTCTTCCTTTCTTGTGCCCAGAGAATGAAGAAGCCTCCGTTCCACTCAATGATGGTAATCCCAACCTCGAGGGGTCGATCGATTGCCTTAAGGGTGTGCCACAGGATCATCCAACCTCCGGGAACTATCCTCGAGGCGAGGATAGTTCAAATCTGTTGCCAAGCGATGAACCTGACACAGAGACGGTTCCTAAAACACAAGTGGATGATCAAGATGTAGAACCTGTCTCGCCTCCGAGGTCGTCACCGAAGCAATTGTTCATGGTTGAATCCCAGAACCCTCCCGATGATGACGAAGAGCTCTTGGATTTTGGAGAGAACTTTGACGATGACGACATACCTTTGGCATTTGGGAAGGTACAATCCCCTGAAACCTCAGACCCCTATGATTATTCATGAGTGAGTCAAATGCAATATGATGGATGSATGTTTGTTCTGCCTTCCATCTTGATGTCGTTTTTGTAGTGAGAGTCTCTTATCTTGATCGTCCTATTGATAGGATGGAGTGGACAGTCAGTGATTTAGGGGGTGGCGTCGACGAGCCTTCCATTCCTAAATGCCTGTTGTAGCAAACTGTAGATAATAGAGCAGCATGTAGTTGACATTGTACAGAACTCGGTAGACATCGTGGCAAATTCTACCAAATGTATCATGATTTATTTTGAAATAAATGAACTCGAAACATTTGAAACGCACTTGTGTCTAATTTTGCACATGTTTTGTCCAGCCTAAGAGACTTAGAAGTGTTCTTTGTCCATTGGCACGCAAACGAACTCTGAATGGATTGATTCTGCAACCGCATAGTGAGGGTCAATGGGGTTCGCTGTTGTTTGGGTCGAATGGTTATGCGTTTCAATAGGTAACGCACTCGCTCTCATGTTTTTGATTTGATCAGGTAGGGTCAGGGAGGCGCAAAAAGAAAGTGCCGAGGAGTGTGTTGCTGTTAGTTTCCAAACCGCGGAAGAAGTGGTTGAACTTTGTGTTCGACCTGAACGGAGTGCTATGTCGTTGCGAGAATAGGTTCTCCGTTAGGAGTTTGAAGGCGCATCGACCCGAGGACAATGTGTTCTCGAATCAAGAACCCACCCTCATTGGGACGAAGGCGGTCTTCGTTCGTCCCAATGTCCGGGAATTCTTCTTTGAGATCAAACAGATCTCGAATCGGGTTGCATTCTAGTGCTCCATGTTGAAGAAGACGATGGAGCCCGTGGTAGATTTTCTATGCCAGAACAATAGGCAACCCTTTGGCATTCTAGGGCAGGACAAGTGCAAGAGGGTTGAGATTACCCCGAGAAAATTCCTCTCCCAGGATGGGAACCCATCCAAGCCACTGTGCTTGAAAGTGCTTGGCGACCATTTGTGCAACTTCCCTAAGGAGCCCACGTTCTTTAACACGGACAACACTATTCTCGTCGATGACTCTCTCCAAAAGAGTGTCCTCAATGGCAATGAGATATTTCTAGACAGTTGGGATTGTCACCAACGTGGAGACAATGTATTCATGGGAATCCTCGTTCCGTGGTTGAAGCGGCTTCACGAGGAATGTCCGCCGGGGCGCCTACGTGAGTACGTAGACGCGAACCGGATTGGTCAATCTCCGATGTCCTGTACGTCATCCAAGGCTACTGTTCTCTTGGAAAGGTTTAAGAAATCAGCTAGAAACTTTGGGACCTCTTACGTGCTACCCGGGATGGATTTGGTGTTTTAGCCATAGTGGTGTAGGGGATAGACTTCTGTCAGTGACGGCAGGGAGTGTAGATATCGTTGTACATGTACTTTGTGTGAATAATGAATATTTTGTAAATGTGGTTCATTTGTTATATATAAATATTTTGATATTTCACTTCAATTTGTAGCCTCTCATATAAGGTGGTACTTGCGTGATGTTATGTTCATTTAATGGCTTTATCCTTGGGTCGAGGATAATATGGGGGGCATTGTTGCATTCATCTATTTCTTCAGGTTGGAGGATCCGTTATGCACATGCTTTGTTGCACACAGCCGCTCACTAGAAGTCTGCTGTCCGGGTCGGACACAACTTTATTGAAGAGGTCTACCTCAGACGGAGGAAGCTGTTTGCCGTTTGCCTATTCGAGGCCTGTCCTTCTAGGCTCCGCCACAGATGCGACTTCAGCGGCGATCGACTTTTCTAAGGGGAATGTGGAAGAAGGTGTTGCGGACAGTCCGCCAAGTCGCGGACCGGTCAAGACCCTTGCGTACTCATCTTCCCCGTTGAAATGAACGTCTTCCACCCCAAGTCGATTGCGATCACAGTCGCCAACTTCGCGTGTGGAGATGACCACGAATAGGAAGTTGTATTCAGACACTGATGGTGATTCTGAGGATCCTCGTCTCGAGGATGGAGTCTTGGTGGCCACTACACTTGGGGATCCTTCTCATCTGAAAAACAAACTCGAAGAAGACTTGACCAAGGGGAGACCTAAAAGGAAGGTTGCCTTTACTACATGCAGTGAAGGTGATGGTCCGCGCGTTAAAGACTTTTCTGGATCCTTCCCTTCAAAATGTATGAGAGGTGGATCTTCATCTTTTAGTGGACCTGTCTCTCGTCCACCTGTTCCTGGAGACTATCAAAAATCAAACCATGTACGGTCAAATGCAACTGTAGATCCAAATAAAAACACTAGCAATTTATCGCTACCCGGGCCGCCTCGACAAAGTTCTAGGTCTCTTTCAAGCTCCGATAGTTTCCAACGTGATCGTAAATGGAAAAAAGAGGCAAAAGAACTAATGATGATGGGGATGTGGGGTACCCTCATCTCGGGTGCTGAAAAACCTAGGCCTTCTCGACGCGAGGATATTGTGAGAGGGCTGAAAGCATTGGAGGCAACCAATAGCAGTTCTTCAACCAAGAACAATGATTAGTGGACCCATTCTTCTTCAAAAGCCTGTGAGCTTTGGAAAAAAATTCATTAGTATTAGTAGATTAGTCATTCATATATACAGAACACTGCAAATTTGACAAAGTACAGTTCTACATGGGCACATAGCCTATACATTGTACACAAAACATCCAAATAATCCGGGCCAGTTTTCATTTCTTAGGGAGTATATAGAAAAGTGAGATAAATTGTTACATATATTCATTGGTTCTCAAGGAAATTCATGTCCTTCAATGTAAAAGTGACCTCTATTTTGAAATGGTACATACTTTTTGACCTCTCACATAGATTCCACTCCTGCAATTTTCATCTCATTATTGTTTTAGTCTTTTGTTGATCAAGCATCTTAAATCAAGAGTGCTTTGTAATCTTAGACTTCCTTACATTTATCCTTGGCTTCAACAACTTATCTTTGAAATGCCTTGCTCTGAAATTCTCAATTTGACCATTTTTTCTCATTTTAATGAATACGGCCTGTAAAGAACAAATTGGAGATGTGGGAAAGAAATTGGGTGTCAGTACAGAATGAAGGATAAAGAAAGAAATGAGGTGTCACCAAAGAATTGAGGATAAGGAAAAAAATGATAATGAGACAAACCAATGGGGTGCTGCAACATAATTGGGGACAAAAAAAAATGAGGTACAAGAAAAGAATTGGGGCAAAGGAAAAAAAATTAGGATGTAGGTAAAAAATAGTGGCTACAAAATTCAATGGGATATAAGAAAGGAATTGGGGCTCCGAAGAGAAAGTGCGGTGTCTGTATAAAATTGTGGCTAAGAAATAAAAATGGGTTTAGGAATACATTTGATGACAAGGAAAAAAAATGGGTTGCAAGTAAAAAATGTTGGCATTAAAAAAATTAGGGTTGGCAATACATTTCGGGGTCAAGAATAAAAGTTTGGTGTCATTAAAAAGATCTGACTAAGAGGACAAAAATGGAGTACAACAAAAGAATTGGGGCTGTGGAAAATGAAGAGGTTGTAATTCAGTACAAAATAGTGGCTAAGTGAAAACCATGGGGTTCAAGAATACATTTGGGGATAAAGAAAGAAAGTGGGCCATAATTGAAAAAATGTGGCTAAAAAGAGAAAATGGGGTACAACAAAAGAATTGGGGCTGTGGAAAATGAAGAGGTTGTAATTCAGTACAAAATAGTGGCTAAGTGAAAACCATGGGGTTCAAGAATACATTTGGGGATAAAGAAAGAAAGTGGGCCATAATTGAAAAAATGTGGCTAAAAAGAGAAAATGGGGTACAACAAAAGAATTGGGGCTACCAAAAAAAAGTGGGGTGCAAATATAAAATTGTGGGTAGGAAAAAAAATGGGGTACAGAAAATGAATTGGGACTACCGAAAAAAAGTGCGGTACAAGTGACAAATAATGGCTAAGACAAAAATTGGGGTACAACAAACGAATTGAGGCTATGAAACAAATTTTAGTTGTAATTACAAAATTGTGGCACATGAAACAGAAAGTGGGAGTATAAAAGAATCATTTGGGCTAATAGAAGGAACTTGCGTGTCAGTCAAAAATAGTGTCTACGAAAAAAATGGGAGTAAGGAATACATTTGGGGATAAGGAAAAAGAGGGGGATGTAAATGGAAAATTGTGGCTAAGAAAAAAAATATGAGGTTCTACAAAAGAATTGGGCCGGGGCTCCAAAAAAAAATGGGTGTTAATATAGAACTATGGGTATCAAAAGAAAATGGGTTATACTAAATGAATTGGGCTACTACAAAAAGGTGAGGTGCAAGTAAAAAATTATGGCACTGGAAAAAATTGTAATTCCAACGCCATAATTTGTTTCAGGTGTAATTACAATAATTATGTGCAATTAACACAAACTGCGCATTCAAGGACACCATTTGTTATAACAAAAGAAAATGCTCTATAAGTTAGAAATTGTGGTATAAAAAAATGGGGTTGAAGAATACTTTTGGGGATAAGGAAAAAAATGGGTTGCATTAAAAGGGTTTAGAGTGTATAGGAACATAATGGGGGCTAACATAATAGGGTGCAATTCATTACCAACTTTCATTGTTCTTCTAAAAAATACCATGTCCTCGAATCGATTTCAAATGATCAATAGCCCCCCAAGYAATAGGTCAGAATTGTAAATGCACGCAAAATATAATTGGCAATTCTTGCAAAATTGAAAATAGTGCATTGCTCTAAGGTCATGTCACACATGTATATCAAATTTTGTTTTGTTTTCCTAAAATTTTTATTCAATTAAATTGCTTTCATACGTGCAACATTTTTTCCCCTTTTTCACACCCACTTTTTTGGGAGAAAACACAAGTGGGTGTGAAATTCTTGAAATTATATATATATGTATGTATGTATGTATGATAAAAAAGAATTGTAGTTGATGTAACAATTTAAAGTGATGGCATGCCATGCTAGTGCAGTCAGACATTGTTTATGAATTTTAGCATTGTTTCGTAGATATTAATTTAGAAATTAAATGAGATACGAATTGAAATGTCAACTAAAACATGCACATGTTTTTTGCAACATCCACCATGACATTCAACCATATGGTTTGTCTTTCCTCCTACCATCCTACTTGTATAGCTATCAGATGGTTTCTCATATAAATATACTTACAATTAAATGAGCTTATATGCCAATTATCATATATAATGTATGATGTATTGTATATAATGTATTTTATATGGTGTATTGTATATAATGTATGGTGTACAATGTATGATGTATTTTGAATGGTGTATTGTATATAATGTATGGTGTACAGTGTATGATATATTTTGAATGGTGTGTTGTATATAATGTATGGCGTACAATATATGATGTATTTTTCATGGTCAATCTTTTTGCAAATGAACCATCACATCTCACATGACAGGATGACGTTTGTATTTATGTCCCAAGTAACACTATGATGTTGTATATGACGTCATGGAAAACAAGACTTCGGAGCTTGAACCCTCATAAAATTGCGCACGTGGCATCTGACGTGGAGAGTCCACGTCAGAAATTACAGTTGTCCACGTCATTTTTGACTCAGTCCACATCATTGACTCGGACCGGATGGGGCTGGATGAAAAATTGTCATGCGTGACAATGCCCACCAAAAAAAGCTGATGTGAAGCTCAAGACCCCTCCACGTGCCTCACTTAAAGAAGCTTCAAAGACTCCGTTTCTTTTGACGTCACTAAAAAACACGACATTTTCAGGCATGTTTTTTCAAATTTTAGCATGTGTTTTTGCCTGTCAGTTACAACGGATTTTAGACAACATCAACGATGATGTCAATCGTGTCAAAGAAGACATTCTAGCACGTACTTTCTGACGTTTAAAAAAAGATCGGTTTCTTCTAGTGGGAATCCGGATTCAATTAAGGCATAAAGGAAAAATAGAATTTAACAGTGACAAAGCAGGAGTGGGTGAACAAGTATATTTCCGGTTGAGAATAGTCTGGAACGGAATGTAGTGTCAACCCGGATTAGGGTTGAACCGGATGTGGAGGACCGAACCAGATTAGGTCATCATGACCAGTCCCAAGTCCTTGGACTATGTAAAGCTTGGGACTACCAGTTTTTCTTCTTTCCCACTTGCTGTTTGGAATGTCCGCGCATGTTCCACTCTTTGCCAGCAAGGTTTTCCGATTGTTGGAGCATTAGCACTAGCAGAGAAGTGGGAGCGTGTGGTTGTTTATGCAAGTGTCCGTATCCGGTTGAGATTGGAGAGAGATAGAGAGAGTGTGTGTGTGTGTGAGGAATGCGACGTGCGGCTAGGTTAGGAGCGGATTCCAGTGAGGTTACTTTGTGTCCATGCCTAAGTTACATAGAACTAGGCCAGGACCTTCTAGTTCTACCACAGTTGAGGTGAAGCTCCGGAAGGTGATTCCGGTTATTCCCTCCTCCGAACCAAACAAGACAAAACTCATGGATGACCTCACATCCATGGATTGCTCACGGTTGATAAATAAACCCTGGGGTTTTAAGGAGGAACGGATGATAAAGGAGCTCATAGGAAAGTTGTCAAATCAATTCGACAACATCATCCAAGGGGTACCCGGTTAGTGGTTGGAGGACCTTTGGAGAGGGGTTTATGATTTTTGGTCTGGCGGATTAGGGATGACCAGCCGGAAGGATGAGTGGATGAAAGGAAAGTTCAAGGGAGCGGTCAATCCAAAGGATGGATATGCAGTAGAAGACTGCATTGAAAGCCGGAACCACCGCCTGCTTGAGTTTCTCATTCCGATCCTACATCTGGAAAAGCCAACACGGGTTACGATAACCCTCGGCAACTTGATTTTTGGAGCCATGAGTGGGGAACGGAAAGTTGATTGGAGCCGGATCATTTTTGATCTGGTTGCCCAGCTCATCAGCAGAATTGGGAAGAGTAGGGCCACACTTGTGAGTCCCTATCTCTTCCATTTCTATCAGGAGCGCCAACTTTTGACGGATACAAAAGAGAAGACCTTCAAGAATCAGAAGGTGCTCTTGAAGTACGGCGAATCAAAAACAAATGAGGATGCACCTTCCGAATCCAATTCCAATTCAGATTCCCAGGAGGAGGAGGAGGAGCCTCTAAGGCCGCCAATCAAGCGGCAGAAGACAACATCACCACTTGAATGAGGGAACCTCTGAGTTAAGACAAGCCGACACGAGAAGAAAGACCCGATGCTAAACTACAATGTAGACTGGAAGAGCACCGGACAATATCAGAAGACTCGGATCCCGAGGATCTGTTTAAACAACTGATCAAGATCCTCTGCAAAATTAGAGCGGATTGGGAGGTGAAGCGGAAGATCCTCAATATGATTGGGAAGCTGATAGACGGGTCACCAGATATGTTGCTGCCTCAAAAGGTGGCAGATTGTATTTCAGATACGGTCAAGTACCAACTGCAGCAGGCTGAGATCCGGCGCCTACAAGAGGAAGTGGATAGGATAAAGGCGGAACTTCTCATGGCCAAGGAAGACGCAGCTGCCAACTGGGAGAATGGCAAAGGAGATCCGGAAGGTAGCTGAGCGGGTGACAGCAATTCTGGGTGAGACCGGAGCAATCATCGCCAAGGCGAAGTTGTTCGACGAGAGAGTCCACGAGGAGCGGAAACCATCCGGTTCTCGCATCCTTAGGATCCTCTCCAACTACTCCGAGCAGATCGAAGGCACGATGGCGGAGGCAAGCAAGGCTGCAAACCGGATTGAAGAATGTAGCCAGAAGTGAGGTTGGCCTATCCCAAGGGGATTCATCTCTCGGAGCTGTCACTATCAGACGAGTTTCCGGATGTGCCGATTCTTGGGGATCTCAAGGATTTGACTCCGGAGTCGAAAAAGTAGAGGAAGATAGCAACAACACCCAACACAGCTAAGGGATTGACTTGGATTCACCACCAAATCCGCACGCACTGGTAGAAAACAGGCTATAAATGACTGTCCTAAATGACTGAAAATTGTCCACAATGACTACAAATGAGTCATTGTGGACACTTTTTAGTCATTGAGGATAATCATTTAGGACATGTTTTTCTACTAGTGGCGGACCGGTCCCTGGGATTGAAGGGGAACGGAGCTAGAACTTAACAAATGTTTTTAAGACCATGGAACCTGGTCCCAAAAGTCCGACAGTAGGATCGGTAGTTTAGGAAGGCTTGTTTTGTGTTTTCGTTAGGCAGCTAAGACCGGAACTGGATCCGTTCTGGTAGTTGGGAAATCCAAACTGACAATTAGTTGGATTTTTTGGGCCCTTTTGTCCTTTTTGTCCTTTTTGTTTTATATTTAAACTGGCCCTGCAATGTGGGCTGGGAGTCTTTTTCATTATAAATTCTTTTGTGTTTTCTATTTTCCTTCTTGTTGTATGTCTCTCCAAGATTGGCAGGATCATATGGTGAGGAGTTAGGAGGGCACAATCCGGTTTGTAAAGGAGTTCTCCCCTTGATGTTTAATTTTCAAATCTATGTGTATGTAAGCGGGTAGTAAAGAGTCGGGAGTGAACTTCAATTCCTCAGCATTCTATAGTCTTCAATTCCGGGTGAGAAAACCGTTGATTAAACTAGGCGGATAGGGAGGGATTCCTTACTCGCGCTAGAACTTCCGGATGGGAAATCCGGATGAGTGTCCAATCTCCTGTGGGATCTCACCATCTTGATTAGTAAACGGGAGAAGCTGTAGTTGACTGTTGGAACAAATGAGTGCACTTGTAGCCACCTAAGTTTCGTGCAGATTGGAAGGAAAACCAAGGTTGTTGTAGTATGAGAGGATCGTACGAGGGGATCTCTGTATGACCTACAATCCGGATTCATATCTGGGTTGTTGTGAGAGACCAAACCGGATYCAGAGTAGYGTAKRAAGATAGAAAATAGGATAGTYGGTCTTCAACCACTATAATTCAYGRAAGGARKGGTGAGCCTACCAYTCTCAAAAGTAAAACGGCAATCCCGCTGATGRTAAAACAGARGTAAAATCAAACCRRAGAGAACWTAGGAATATAGGCRGAYAGTCCGGACCGGATTGGTTTAGAGTGATACCCAGCACCAAAAAGAGTAAGATCCAAGGGTTGTGGTAATTTTACGAATTAGAAAACTTTTAGGATCGAAAAGGCATAGTAATCTGGTTCAAGGTTTTCTGTGTGTTTTGGTGTTTTGAGTTTCCGGTCTGGAATCGAAATGTAAGATTTGTGCTTAAGTATGTAATAGAGCTAACTACTTCACAGAATATCTTGGGTTCATTCTTTAGAGTCACTTAGTTATACTCTAGTGAGAGTGTTTTTTGAAAATATAATAGGGAGTTTATGTACACTGTGCTACGACATGACAAAAACTTGGCGCCACTGCCGGAGATCCTAAAACTAGTAGCTTATTTGCGATACTTGATAGCAAATTAGAAGTCATTTTTGATTTCCGATCTATTCTTTGTATGATTGAGTCCAACATTCTAGTGATACCGGATTTTTGACCCATGATAGAATGAACCAGGAGTGCGAGGAAATCGGAATGGTTGAAGAAAAGTCAACCATTGGGAGAATCTGGACTTGGTCTTAGAGATCCGGATACGATTGATCCGGAGGACCAACCAATTCTTATACCTGCACCTTAAGGAGTGGACGAAAATCCAAGATCCGAACGTTCGTCCCATTCTACGGATCGTGAACCGGATCCATATCAAGTGGAACCGGTTGTGTAAGAAGAAGACATCATGACCAGATTGAAGTACAAGTGTTTCAAAAGTGACGGAAACCAAGACGCGGATGACTGGTTGTGTGAATTTGAGTCAACCTCACTCGCCAATCAAGAGAATGAAGCGGCTAAACAAAGAATTTTCCAGAGATTGTTGAAGGGAGAAGCTCTCAAATGGTATCAGGACATTCCAGATCCGGTTCGGAATGACTAGGAGGAGCTAAGAACGAATTTCTTGCACGCTTTTCGGGAGGTAGGAGGAGAGTCCAGAGCTCTCAGTCGGCTGAGTGCGCTGACGATGAAGTCGTCCAAATCTGTTCGAAAATATGGACAACGAGTGAAGGCGCTCATTCAAAAGCTGACGATTGTGATTGCTCCAAGTCTCCAAGTTGAATGGTGCGTTGCCAGATTACCAAAATCTACGGGATCTATGATACGCCAAACGCGACCAAGGACACTTCGAGAAGCAATGGACGCTGCGGCCAATTACGTAAATTCAGCATAGTCACTTCGGAAGTCAATGCAAAGAAGCGAAAAACAAGAAAAGGAAAAGAACAAGAAGAGCAACCGAAAGTCAAAGCGTCATAAAAAGTCTGACACGAAAAGCAGTTCCGAAAGTTCAAGAACGGAAGATTCCAATCCAAGTTCATCAAGCTCAGATGTAGAGCAGAGTGTTTCGCCTCCACGACGTTCTTCCAAGTCAAGGGATCCTCRAGATAAGACCATTGTCAAAGTCAAGACGGAGGATACGTGTTCACGGAAGATGATGAAGAGCATTCAGCAGTATGTGGAAGCAATCAAGGTCAACCTTGCGAAGAACCGGAAACCAAGACGGATTGTTCGAACTTCCCGAGCCAATGTCTGGTGCAGAAGATGTGGAGAACAAGGTCATTATATATCCAAGCAAATGCCAAAGGACTCCCCACAAACACGTTCACTATGTATATCCAAAAGAAGAAATCTATTACACCATGGCRAACAAGGAAGAGGGAGAGGTTTATCAAGTCCAACCAACGTACGCGAGGGGGAAAGGGATTGCGGTTCCATTTTGGTCCAATGTGTTGAACCGGAACTTTTTACCCCRATCGAGTCAATGGTTGGTGATGCAGCAGCCCATTCAAACGCCTGGCTATCCGGATAGACAGGTGGTGATTTGTTACAATTGTGGGGAGGATGGACACTATGCCAACATATGTCCTCACAAGGGACTTGGGCAGGGTGCTCCACGGCCACTTTTGTGCCAAAACTGTGGGGAGTATGGACATCCGGAGGAGCAGTGTCCAAAGCCAAAGCAGCCAAGGCCGGTTTACAAGCAAGTCCAAATCATTCCAAGGGAGCAAACCGCACTCAACTACGGCCACTCAGCCAGAACGGAGAATCCGGAAAAGTGACGATGCGAGGTGGAGCTGCCAGTGAAGATAGAGAGTTTGGTAAACTGGGTATCCACCCGGAGTTCTACCAAAAACCAGGTAGAACAATCTGGTGGGAGTAGGAAAAAGAAGCATAAGAGGAAACCGGAATCAAGTAGTGATTCTGATCTTGTTTCACAAGAACGTAGATCTCAACCTGAGGAAGTTCATTCTGAGGAAGAGATGAACCAAAACCGGATTCTGATTGATATTAGTGCAGAAATCCGGAGGAAAATTACGGAACCAGATGTAGTACCAACCCGGAAACGAGTTAGTTTTAGTGATGTTCTAGTTATTATCAATCCAAATGTTAGCACGCACGAATATAATATTCTTTAGGATATCAAGGACCAGAAGGCGAATGCAACGATTGGACAGCTCCTACACGACAATGTAACATATCAGAAGCTGATCCAAGATGCCTGGATGYGGAAAAGAAAGAAGAGAGTAAAGCTTCYGGCTGTGGTAGTAAATTTCTCTCAAGCGGAAGAGTTCGGAGCCCCGGAAGTCACAACGGAGATTGAGGGATGTTTGATCCCAAAGGTTCCTATTGATGGCGGATCTGGAGTCAACTTGATGYTGGAGGATACGGCGTTTGATTTAGGCTTCACTATGTTTGAAGCTACGGAACAAGTTCTTCGGATGGCGGATCAATCACRAGTGCATCCRATTGGTAGACTTTCACAAGTTCCAACCCGGATTGGAGGAACGGATTATCTTCTGAACTTCAACATCATCCGTGTTCACAAAGGGAGACCTTTTCCAATGCTGCTTGGAAGACCTTGGTTGTACTCTGCACGAGTATTGGTGGACTGGGGAGCCAAGGAGCTAGTGGTGGAAAAAACATCCATCCAGATACTTTGGGCAACGGAGAAACATTTGGGAGAGACCAGCAACTTGGATTGCTACACTTCGGACTAGACTCATTCGGAGGATTCCATTCCCAATTATTTTGTGGATCCGTTCAAACATGAGACCGAGGCTAACTTTGGATTCTCGGATGATGTATTAGAACATGTCCCGAAAGAAACTCACCAAGTGGTGACTGAAAACCAATCTTTAGGGGAATCTAACGTTCCGCTCACAACCGAGTGGATCTCTCGACAAATCAGAATTGGGAATCTTTCCACATGAGTGAGTGAAGCAGGAGAACTAGATTGGAGAAATTTAGTTTCCATTCATGAGGAAGTTAACGAGGAGAAGGTAAAACCAGTCGTTTTGCCCACTGATTACAAGAAGGAGGACTTGGAACTAGGCAAGAGTTTTTATCTTAAGAAGCTCTTGAAAAGCGCGGAGAAATCCGGTTACATTCAACTCTTGAAGGAATATCTGGATGTTTTTTCCTAGGTACCATCCGACTTGAAGGAAATCCCACCTCAATTTAGGAAAGCATCATATTGATTTGACGAAAGGATCCATTCCGGTCCATCAACGACAGTACCGGCTCAACCCCAAATATTCATTAATGGTGAAGGAGGAAATCGATCGCTTATTGGAAGCTGGATTCATTTATCCGGTCAACAATTCCAAGTGGGTTTCTCCTATTGTAGTAGTTCCGAAGAAAGTAGGAGCAGATGGGAAAGAATAAGATCCAAGGGTTGTCAAAATTTTACGAATTAGAAAACTTGTAGGATCGTAAAGGCATAGTAATCCGGTTCAAGGTTTTCTATGTGTTTTGGTGTTTTGAGTTTCTGGTCTGGAACCGGAAGGTAAGATTTGTGCTTAAGTATGTAATAGAGCTAGCAACTTCATAGGATCTCTTGGGTTCGATCTTTAGTGTCACTTAGTTATACTCTAGAATGTTTTTTGTGAGTATAACAGGGAATTTACCTACCCTATGCTACGACATTGACCCCTCACTGATGAGGTTCAAGGTTTAAACCATCGCACCACTTGTAAATTCACATGTTTATAAGTGGTGCAAAACCTTTTCTACTTACTTTTTTGATTTTTTTCCTACTATCACTTCAAGTCAGCAGACTTCAGGGGCAATTTTCACCTTGTAAACAAACGTTTTTTTTAAAACTTTGAACTAACAAAAGTTGTGAAACTGAGCTATCTTTGACCTCTAGCAACATGTTTAAGATTTAGATCTTCCAATCAAAAGTTATGGAAAAAAATTAGAGAGGGGTGGAAATGGATATTTTTTTTAACATTTTAAACCACCTTCTCTGATTTTTGTCCATAATTTTTGATTGAAAGATCCAAATTTCAAACGGATTGCTTGAGGTGAAAGATAAAAGATAGCTTGATTTTAAAACTTTTTAAGGTTCATATGTTTTTCTTAAAAAGTCCATTTACAAGGTGAAAATTGCCCCCAAAGTGTGCTGATTTTAATAGTCATTGAATTGTGTAGTTATTTTATTCTTAAATTTACATTGTACATATGTTGGAGATTTACAAAGATTTTCAAAGAGTCTTAAAGATTCTTAAAAATTCTAAAAGATTCCAAAAAAATTAACAATTTTTGCTTATGTGATAATTGTGCTATCCAAATTAACAAAACAAATGAGACTTTTTTTGTTAATTTGGGCACAGTTAACAAAAGCTTGTGAAAATGGGTGTTACGGTACCCAAATTAACAAGATATTGTTGATGTTTTGTTAATTTGGGCACTGTTTTTGTAGTACTGGATAGATAGTTCTTTTTTTTCCCTTTCAAAGCTATTAATTACAACATTGGTCAAACAAAAACAGCTTACTATTTCACAAAATAACAAAAGAACCACAATGAGCTCTAAACCCCAATTAGAGGAGGCATGTGAAATTGGAGAGCAAAAAAGCTATGATCAAGTAGCAATATAAAGAGTACACGYGGAGCAATATGTGTTGGAGAGAAAATTAAGGAAAGCCTAAAAGAACATGGAGAGTGCAAAAAACAAGTTAACACGCTATATAATTCTGTCCCTCAATTTGTTCTAGGAGTTAGAAAGTCTTTGAAGYCTAGGCAATAATGCTTCAATTTTTTTGGTGAAGGAACAAAATTGGTGTTACTCAAAAMTTATGCRCTGGAAAGTAGCTCTATGCAATAACACCATGCAAAGTACAAATAATTATGTGAAGTAGGAAGTGCAAGGATTTGTCCTAGAGATCCAAATAATTAAAAGGCATGCATAGAATTTTCATATTTTACAGAATATAATTTTTTTTCAATATAAATAGCTCTAATGAATATACAATGGATAGTTTGAAAGTATAATTTACAAGTAATATCTTGTCACATGCTCAAGTACAATAAATCATTGTAATGGCAATAAGTCACCAACTTTGYGGCTTTTAATAACTCTCCAATCAAAACGGAATTTAGCTTCAAAGAATTCCTACTAAATTTTAAATCCTATGTTCCATTGAATTTCTAGACTTTGATTGGTTCAATGTTCTTGTACTTTGCCAATATAGCAAGGTTGGCACATTGATGCCAAATAAATGAAAAACTCTTAATTAAATCTCCTAAATTCTTACTAATTTCAAGGCATTTTTTACTTTTGGCAAGCTCATTTTGGTGCAACATTTGTTGGATTTTTGTGAATTTTTTACCAAAGGCATCATTTGCTAATGGTTGAATGCCTAGAAAATTCCAAAAAACTCCAACTTGTGTTAAATAATTTACATTTCAAAAGGTTGATATTTTAGTTTTAGGCACTCGTGATAAAAAAATTTAATTGGCCTTAAATTCTTTTAGACATGCTTTCAAAAAGATATTTAATGTAATCTTGAGAGTTGAACTTCATGTAGTTTCATAATTTCAATGTACAAGCACGTAAAATAAGTTTTCCTCATCTCCTCAATGTTCCAATTATTACGGTCAAATTTTGTATAAAATGGTCATGTTCATTTTGTGATTAATCCCTCACTGCTCAAGGCACCAAATTTGGGTGTCCACAATATTACAAAAGTAAGTACAATCRAATAAAATTGATAATTTTAGTATATTGTATATTTGGAATTATTTTTATTGAAGTTTATCTTAGCATCAAAAATCCAATTTTCATTGAGAGTAATTAATTACATGATTTTTTTGTTTAACATTTTGTTCAAAAGTGCCATTGAATTTTTTTTTTTTGAGTTGTGGGCTCCTAGAAATGAGCTTCAAATACACTGAATCTTGAAAAAGATGAGAAGATAGTAGAATATCATATAATAAAATAAAGCCATAAAATCTACATGGCGTTAAGCAAGTTGGGCCCTTTAATTTCTCCAAAATTAATGTAGTGATCTTGGTAACATAAATTTTTTAGGCAAGTACATATAAATGAAACTTTTATTTTTTATTATTGAATTTATTACACATTTAGAAGTGTCTAGAAATGTTTTGGTCTAGATATTTATTTGTTTTATAAATGGCAATTTTAGTTTATTGTAAGAGAAAGTATAGTCATGGAATTTGAAGGGCTAACTTAATAACACACTACTAGCTGCGCCTTTAGATAAAAATTTAAATGAGGATCAAAAGAATTTACATTACACAATAAATTTTAACACCTTCATAATCCAATACTATTAATATCTTTCACTCTACACAATAGTAGAAATTTTGGTTGATTTGTTGATCAGTTGTTTTCAATAGATTTCTATTAAAAAGTGATCGTATCAACGAGACCAAATCAACAAAAAAACTGAAATTTCTACTAGTGACAAGTGTATTGTTGTGTTTTAATTCCTATGCGATTCTTGACATGTCTAATTTAAAAAAAAATTGATACGACATAATAACCTATGGAATGTTGGTTGTTTGTTTAGCTTAGAGAAAATTCCTACAAGGTCAAGCCTTGGGAATTTTGGGATTAATCATTCACAATTTGATGTTTTTCAAACTCAATAGACTTTAGCTGCCATTTGAGCATAGATAAATTGATTTTTTCAAAACACTTTGAATTTAAAAAATTCGGAAAATGAAGTTAAGATTCATATCTAAAAAAAGTTTGTGCTTTTAAGCTTTAATCAAAAGTTATGGGCAAAGTTCAGAAAAGGGCTGTTAGGGACATTTTTCTAACATTTTCAAACATGTACTTAGAATTTTGCCCATAACTTTTTACTGGAGTCTTCAAATGGTAAACGGATTGTCTGAGAAGAAACACTAAGAGAGAAAGAAGTGTTTTAAGTATAGTCCTTGTAGTATAATCCCTTAAGTAATGACCTTTAAGGAGTCTTTTAAGTAAAAAATTTCTTAAAATACATGTTTCTTGAAAAAAATTCTTTTTTAGCTGCCCGCTTCCGGAAATTCCGGACCACTTCTAAATTAGTGCTAGTCTCCATGGGAATTTGATCTCAAGACCCTATCAACTAAGAATTAATGACTTCTACTACTACACCACAACTACAATCTGATGTCTAGACAAAGGTAATTTTGCTTGTACTTATATGTTTTCAATTTTGTTATTCTTGAACTCAACAGATTTTGGCGGTCAATTGGGCATAGMAAACTAACTATTTTCAAAAAACAAAAAACTAACAGTAGTAGAAAACGCAGGAATTGTGAAAGAGCATCCAAATCAACGCTTTTTTGGTGAGCAATGTCCAAGTCAACACGTCCTAATTAACAAAAAAAATCAACACTTTATTACTGAAAATTTGTTGATTTGGATGCAGATTTTCTAGTAGTGAGAGTGCATGCTAGCAATCCGAAACTAAGACGTAGTAGTGTGAGTTGGAAATGGGTAAGAATGTTGTAGGTGCATGGCATGTGTAGTGCTAGTCAGTTGTGACCCAAGTAATGCTGGAATCAAAGTGCAATGAGCCCATTGAGCTGTGCATGACTTCTAAAGACTATTTGAAGTTGTAAGGTGTCACTAGGATTGCGACATGACTTGCAAGCGTCAATAAATTTCGGAAATCTGCATAACACTAGATTGAGATTCATTGTAATTCCTGCCAAAAAGTTARGGCCAAATTTATTTGCACTCATTTTCAACGCTTCTCTAAAGTGTCAAGACGCACATTATTTTAATTTTCACACTAGTAGAAAACGCAAGAATTTTGACAGAATTCTATTGATTTTGTCGCGTTGTCTCGGTCACTGTTCTATTGATTTCAACATAACTTTGTTAATTTTTTTATGATTTCTATTGAAATCAATATAACAATGACCGAGACAACGTGACCAAATCAACAGAATTCTGTTAAAATTCCTGTGTTTTCTACTAGTGTCAATGCTCCTTCAACTATAATAATCGACACATTTGAAGAGTGAAGTGGTGTGAAAATTTTTCCGCATCACATTTCCTAAACCCTCTTTAATTTCAACAGTCAACTCTTGTGTATTGATGTAACAAAGTCGTAGTGACATTTTGATTGGCAAGAGGTCTTTTTCACTTGAATTTCAACCATCATGATTGCCATGGGCACTTAGGTTTTCACTACTGGAATTGCCTACCCTTATCTACAAAGTTGTGTTGATTTGGCAATTTTTAAAATTTTCTCTGTAGGATTGGCAGACAATCAACACGTTTGAGTTGTCCAAACCAAGTGAAAGTTGTGGATTAGTGTCCAAATCAAGTGAAAGCTATTAATTGGTGTCCAAATCAAGCTATCCGAATCCACATCCTAATCAATCTATATCAGTTGATTTTTAAGTGGATTAGGATGCATTTTTTTCTACTAGTGTTTTAAAAAAAATCTACAAAAAGAAAATTACAATCTTTTAATCAAAATAATGGAAATTTTTAGCATATTGAAGATCGTAGGAAAATTCAAAAATAAATTTTGAAATGTAATCATGTTATTTTTTCTTAAACCTAATACCAAATTCTACTTTTTTTATATAGATCTAATAGAAGCTATCTTTACCCATGATAGATAAATCAATTTGCTTACGAAATTTATATTTGTTTTGTAATAAACATGCCTTATGTAAAGTAGTCAAATATTCAATGATTAATGTTTTCATTCAATGAACAAAAATTTATGACATTTATACATAATCCCTCATTAGTTTTTCTACTTATACCCACTCATTTGTACTTTTTTTCCACTCATATACTACATTTTAAACCCATTCTAGTTTCGTGTTTAAATGATTACATTCCTCATCACATCAAGCACAAAAAAGTTATTTTTATCATCACAACCTGTAACTTTTTCATGTATTATTAAATAGTTAAATAATATTAATTTTTAAAAACTCTAGTAAATTGCCTTCAAATTATTTAAAGACAAATAAAACATGTATGGATTCAAATATTTGTGACATATAATTTATTAATTTTACAATGTTCTTCAAATTGAATAAATTAATGAATGATTCAATGGGAAATTTTTAATACAAATTGCAAAAGTAGACAATTTTCAATGTTACCCTGTCACACTTTCATTTTTGCACAAGTACAAACATTTTCGGAAATCAACTATCCAATGTCCAATAAATTCTTCTAATTTATATGACAAATGTATATTTACAAAAACATTAGTTTAAAATAAATAATGTGTAAGTAATTTTTATATATTGAAGATTTGTAAAATTTGGATCTATAAAGGTATACATTCATGATTATAGAGTTTATATTTCCAGTGATTGTAAAATGTTTTTCAATGATTTTAAATCTATGAGTCATTTTGTGCATGCAAAAATTAGAACGAGGATAAGGAATTCAAAGAAGAATTAAAGGTTTGGTACAGAAGACAAGAGATGTATGAACGAAAAAAAGAACAAATTCGTAAATATGTATCTCCCAATCGAAATGATATTTTTCAGCAACAGTATGTTCATCATAAAATTGCATCAAAATTTTTGTCATGAATTTCAATTTCATTTACATGTAATAGAATATATTAAACAACAAAAATGAAGATGACAAATATCTTTGTTGACATTAATAGTTTTATTATTGCTTCTAACATTACATAAAGTTTTTTCTTTAAGCAATTATTTTGGCATTAATTTAATATATTTTTATTTTTATCATAATGAATTACTAAAACAATATCAATAATTTATTGAAAAATATTAAAGCAATTGGATGTTTATATGTTGACATTGTTGAAGGAAAGTTTTATCTATCAATTAATCTCTAAAGTTTCATGACTATGTTTTCTCCAAAAATATTGAATTTTAGTACCAAATTCTGGAAAAAAAAAACTTTTATTGACACATATACCTATAGGATCTTGTAGTAAGTTGACTTGAGAACATGTAATAATTTCAAAAATTTCCACGGTGTGGATTGCAATATATAAGCATTGAAATTCACAGGAATCATTTTTTTAGCCCTGTTTTGGGCAGCTGCATTTCATGAGCTCACTTTTCTACGAAAAAATGTCCAAAATGGTGGTGCTTCATTGGATTCTTTTTCCTAGACAAGTTGGCCACATACTAAAAACATTTTAGATCATTTGGAAATTAACAACATTTAGGAAATAAAATACTTAATAGATTGTAGTAGAGACTGATTCTAAATACTAAAATTGTTGAAAATTTAATTACGGAATTAAAAAATTCCAATCTCAAATGGTTGCAATGTTGAAATAAGAAATATACATTCTATGATTTCATTCTTTTATCCAAAAATATTGAAAATTGAGTAAGATAGAGGACTTCAAAGTTTATTTTAGAGTAGAGAATCCATAAATGCCAGCAAACAAAAAACCTCATAACTTTTGACTCATTGATAAAAATGAAATGATTTGAAATTATATATATATATAAATTTAGAAAATTAATTTCAAATGTTTGTCTCTAAAAAAAAGCAATTTTTTCCAATCTACTTAAACATCTCATTTACAAAAATAAGAACATACTAGGCCATAAGTTTTTACTCATATTTTCAAATATCATAAAATTTAGTGCATATGAATGATATTCCTTCTCCTCACCTCCTATTAAAATTTGGGCCAAAAATATGGAAATCTTTAGTCACACGTACTTGCCCAAAATTGCAAAAAAACATTTAGGGATTAAGTCTAAAATTTGGCTTAGATTTAAATTTTATATTAATAGCTATAATATTATTTTAATGTTTTCATATATACCAATATGAATATTTGTAGATATATTAGTGATTCTTATGGTTACTTCTAATTGTATTCACAGTTTGATATAGGACATGCCATTTGTTTGAATATAAATCCTCTTCTTACGATTTCATTGTCAAAACACTATGGAATTAYCATATTATTATAAGATCTTTTTTAAAATTAGATTACTGATTCTAATTCAGGAAATTTACAAATACATCTAGAATTAAATTTTTTAGAAAAGATCAAATCACTGAAAAAAATTTGATTGTAGTAAAAAATTTATAATTGTCTAGAAARTTTATATAAATTCAATTTCCAAACCACATGAAGCAAAATAGAAAATCCTTTTCAAGTATTGCTTATCATTCTTCTTAGCGCAGTGAAAAGCCCAAAATATTATAGGTCTCTACCATGAAGTTCTTTAATTTTTATATTTAATATTTTTCAGAATTTTTCTCTTAAATATAGACCTTAGTATTCCACTTGCTTAAAAACATACAATTCTGAAATTAACATCAAGATAATTAATAATTCTTTATAGTTTGAAGATTTTTTTCATTTATCTTTTATTATATATATGAAAATAAAGATGATCAATACATATATAAATATGATTATGTTTGCAATGCAATATTCAAAATCTGAAATTATTAAAAAAAATGAATAATAAGAAACTCTATATACCCTTGCATTCTCAATTACATACCTTTAAAGTCTTAAAAACTGTAATTGTGTAAAGATTTGATAAACAACATATATGAATATTAAATAGGATAATGTTTTTTAGAAATTATCTTAAGAAAGGAACAAAGTTATAATTGATAACACAAAATATATGTGTTATTAAAAAGGCATTAGAATTTGTCAAAGACAATATAAATATGCAGGTATTGTGGACCATATAATTTGGAAGCAACTACAATACAAATTAAAGAGAAAAAAAAATATTTGAAGCAATTAATGGAAGAAAATAAAGAGGCAAGGGATTCAATTAATATTTCTTACCCCTTACAAAAATACAAAGTGTATTCCCTAATTGATCAAATGTCTATTGAAAGAATAATTGCAATTAGGATTCTAGGTGATGATAGAGTGAAAAAATGAGTGGGTATTTTGAAAAAATTAACTCAAAATGGGAACATTYATCTTTTTTGTGGTAGAAGAAAAAGATTGTATCACATGCTTGAATTAGAGATTATATTGCCTAAAAGTACCTAGACAATTTAGAGAGTTTGTATATGACTTTTGTTAAATTCTTTATCTACTTCTGAAATTTAGTATGTGGTTAACTACACAGTATAGTGTATTTGAGCTCTTTATATTTGAGCACAATATAGTGTATAGTGAGGCATGCACCCAAAAGACAACATTTTTTTAATTATTAACTTCAACCCCTTGGCAAATTTTTAAAATAAAAAATTAAATTTTTTAAATTCGCGTCCCCCCTTCCACCTCTTATAAATTTATAAGAGGTAGAAGGGGGGGATTGGGGGGGATGGACAATCAATATGGGATTTTACCCGTAATTTGTATAGGTACTTTGTACATGTATTTTGTACATATTCTGTATTTTGTATGTATTCAGGGGGGGATTGGGGGGGTATTTTTTATTTTATTTTTCAATTTTGCCCAGGGGGTATGCAAGACAGTGGAGAGCCATCTTTTCAGTGTATAGTGTATAGTGTATCAATTCTCAACATGCACCACTATGAGCATTGAGCTCTTTATTTGCACTAATTTTGCATCAAATGACACATCCTTGCACCTAAATTTGCTCTACTAAAAATTTGTTTCATTTTGTCATATCTATTTCATGATCTTTATGAAATTTAAAGAATTTTTTGAGTTCAAAATTTGTATAAAATTCATATTAAAAAAGGTGATAAAAATGCATTTTAAATTTTTTTAAAGGCCAATCTAAGATTTTAAAAATCAAATTTAAATATCAAAATATCAAAAAACCCTACAATATCTTTGACAATAAAAATTGAAATTCTTGAAACGGTATTTATTTATACTTCAAATGGGTTTGTTGGTTTGTTGGATTGGTTTGGTTCAGTTGGGTTGTTTTTTTGCTTTTGCTTTTATTTTATTTGTCAAGAACACTTTTGTATATATTTGCTCACCTAGTCCATATAGAGATCTTTTATTGATTTTTTCAATGAGATAATATATTTTAGATGGGTATGATTTGTAAAGTTTTTGCTTTTACTCTGAATTCAACTTGCATTTAACAGCGTGACTTTTCAAATTTCTTATAATAATGTATACTATTGYCTTGTGACAAAACGACAGTAGACAACTATAGAAATGCAAGCACTAGTGATCAAACATCCGAAGATGACATTCAGTAAAATGATATTATATGCAATTGTAATAAAAAAAAATATTTTCATAGTGATCACCTTTAAAAAGGAGTCAAAACTCTTCTAATCATGTTGATAAGTTTGACAAAATGATATCTCTTTAAACTAAAAACACTTATTATATTGAACAAAGTATAAAAATGACTAGTCTACAAATTGCAAAAGAAATTGACAAGTATATGTCTCAAAATTTTACCAATTGTATTTCTCTTGGGGGGTGCATTCATTTTTGCCAATTAGAAACCATGAGCGACCAAGAGGTTTCTAATAAATGATAATTTCAACCTCAAATTTTAAACTTTGTTTGATAATGACTATAGGATTCTATTGCCAAAATTTCCAACTCAAATAAAATATGAAATGATTTATAGAAGAGGTTGAAAATGAATTACAATGGCATGTTTTTCAACTCAAATATTTGTTGAGAACACATTTAGATGACCAATGTATCATTATTCATTTCAAAGTGAGCTTTCAATAGAGAGTTGTTTTAAAAAAATTTGTTCATTTTTCAAACAATTTTTTAGGATATAATACAGGGGTGTGAAAGTTATTTTTCAGCTTTACAATGTATCTAATTACTTCAAAAATTGTAACTGATTATTATTCACAAATAAAAATATCAATAATTAAAAACATAAACATTCAAAGTAGGAAAATCTAATCCTATATTTTTTTGTTTTGTTTTACTTAAGTTTTAGGATATAATATAGAGAGTCCAATGTTTTCATTGCTCATGGTTTGTAATGCACCCCCCGTGGTATTTCTTCACTAAACTAAGATATTTCAAAAAAATGACTAGTATATAACCAATTTAGTTGACCTCATCAAATTGTAAGGTGTCTGATGCAAAAAATCTCATGGCAAAAAACGATATTCTCAATCCTTGGGAGGGTGGCAAAGTTGACAGTAGTGAAATTGTTCTTGCAACTATAGATGTTGGTAGACTTTGAATATCTTTTTTTCTGTAAGTCTTTTGGCCATGAAATTTGGCACATGTGTTACAAATATTGAGATGAACTTATAAAAAAATTTCGTTGAAAAAACCCAATTTTTCAGCCCTCGGGAGGGTGACAAAGTTGACAGTCTTAATTTTTTTTCACTGCGGAGTTAAAAATTCGTAAGATTTCGGTACCCGACTGTACAAGTAAACTGCAGAAGTACTACGGCGTCCTTCTGTGTGTAGGAACAATCTAATAGAATTATATATGTTCAGCAAGTTTCAAATATTCTTACCAAAAACTCTGCTCCAAAATGGGATTGTGGCTTTTAGAACCCGTCAACCAATTTACCCCTTAACCCCTAACTGCCCAATTGACCATGTATGCTCTATCAGAAATTTCAGGCTCATGTATGTGTGAGCAGGTAAATTCCTTTGATCGCTTTAAGAAAAAAATTGGACAATTTTGAGGGTTAACTATTGAAAACTTTCATTTCTCACTAAAAAGAAGTACATATATGATTATCAAGATGTCTTCAAAGGCATCTATGTCTACTAGTGGAAGAACAAAGCTTGCCAATTTTACTTCATTTCCGGCTTTTAGCAAAGTTTGTCAATTTCACTTGATTTGAGATTTAAGTAATTGGGTTTATCCATTTGCTTTGAAAACGGTCCGAGTGAAATGAATAAAGTGTTTTCATTATTTTCATCATTGAAAATTTAATTAGGCAAATGTTGAAGGAGCTATTTTTTATTTCTAGTTATTAAAAAAATTGCATTTCAACAATTGCAAGGTGGGTTGTGTAATGATTTTGATAGCTTTTCATGTGAAATTAAGTTTTTTAGAAGTCCATTTTAGTGTGCTAACACACTTAGTATTTTTTCATGTCACCTCCAATTCGAAAAATATTTAAATGAAATTTTTTTGGAACATTGTGGTCAAAAGCAACAGACTAAAAATAGAAAAATGTACATTTACTTGTTAAAATTTTACAATTTTTATGTAGATTTGCACTCAAAATTGGTTTATATGCTAAGAAGCAAGCTCTTGAAACATGATTTGTACAAACAAATTTTGAAAAAACAAAACAATTTGCTTTATTGGAGATAACTACATGCCAATGGTCTATTTTCATAGTTGAATGCACTTGGAAACGCTTAGAAATTTAGGGGTTAAGGTCAAGATTCAATGTTGCCAACCAGTCAAACATTATGTCTGAGTTGAATGTAATCTATTAGATAGTGTTTTAATATCAATCATATATTTTCATTACTTAAAACTATAAATTATTTATCACTAATAGAAATTTTGATTGATTTCATGAAAAATTGTAAATGCCACCATTATTGTTGAAAAAATTGAAAATAAAAAACAAAAAATAGCAAACACAATGTAAATTATTTAAAAAAAATTCAAGAGGTACAAATAGCCATGAAGATTAGTGAGCCATGAAGATTTATATTTGAGMAATTAAAGAAAAACAAAGTTACACACTTGGAAGCAGGAAGGTGGTACCTTGATTGTCATCAAAATGATTTTATTCACTCATAAGTTGCATGAAGTACAATTTTTGACGGTGGAGAGCTTCCTCTTGTTGACCTTGACAATGCRCAAGAAGTGAATTCCAAGGAAATTCAACTACCAAAAAAGGCATTGAACAGATATAGAAGGTGACAAAAGAATAGGCGGAGAAAGAGAAGGCTAAAAAAGAAGAGGCCAAATGAGAACTCTTAGGCAAATAAGCTTGTGGCTGTGCTCTTAGAAAGTCATAAGAAGACCCCCATATTGGTCCAAGTTCATGATGACAATTTKCACTTGCTGCTCTAGATTCCTCTTTATTTAATGTCAAGTTGTTCATGCCACTAGAAATTGAATTTGAAAGAGAAAACAATTCATGTTTATTTTAGTCATCTCTTTCATAATAAAGTCTACACACTCTCTTGATGTCTTTGTAGAATGCACTTCTTTCATCACTCTCTTGAATACTTTACAAAAGCCCACTGGCCCTAATTTTTGATGGATAAGGTTCTATGACACCATAGCCAAGGTAATATATACTAAACCTAATTCCAACATTTCTCCTTTTAGGTCATTACTCTGAAGGTTTTAATTCTAATTTAAGATGTATGAAATCTACAGATTAGTGCTATACGCAACCAAACTATTACATCAAACTTTTGCAAAAAGTACAAGAATACAACGCTTGATTTGATTATTGCAGATATTCTCCAAAAAACCACAGTTCTAGACATTTCAATTTCAATTTTTCTAGAATAGAACATGTGCAAAGAAAACTACATTGAGACTCTCTTTGAGATGCTTGATATGAATTTGCATGATGACGGCGTCCTCCTACTCATACATTGCTATGATTGCAGTTTGYTAAAATAAGTTGATGACTTGGTTGATCAATATGACATGAAGTTGGTCAAAGAGCGGTTGAAAATCAATGAGTTGCATCTCACATCTACACGATGCTGTGATATAGGCCGTCTATTACTTAAAAATAGACATTTGTATTTATTTTAGATTTAGTTCTGTAATTACTTGTTAGTTAATTCATAGATTGGTTGATGAGTAATTATTTTATGCTAGTTTGTACTTTATTTAATAGACTAGAAGGCTATAAAGGGAATAGAAAGAAAAATAGAGGAATATATTGTGAAATGATGATTGTGTGGGAAAATATGATATATGAGGGTTGAGGGTGTTGTAAGTACGCTAAAGCAATAGCAATATTCTCTTTTATTTATATAGATTGTTGGTGGATTTTTTTTTATCCCTTTTACAAACACTACCACATCCAGGAGCCCCATATTTTTTTGGAACAATCGCAAAATTCACGACCCATCAATGACAATAAATAGAGAATTTGCATTTTACCTTTTGACCATTTGTAACGATTTGGAGGGATGCCGGATTTGAAATTTATATGCTTGAATTTGAATTTATTGTTTTGTGAATATAATTTTTCTTCTAATACTCAACTTTTCAATGTTCC